>JAECUM010028930.1:0-31301 GCA_016617855.1 Megalonaias nervosa | reverse complement strand
ATCACTTGCATGCGATAAAATAAAAATTCAACTCAAACTTATCACAACATAATAACAACTTCAATGTGTCAATTGTTTGAAGCCCGACTGAGAAACCTCTATCAAAAACAACAGTTATATGCTAATTAAGACGGAAAACAGATTCCCGGATGAGGGTCAAACGTTCATTGCTCTGGAAAAAATAGAAGTTTGTAACAATAGATACATGCCACCCGTCACGTATTCCAGGTACGACCTTGATTCAACTTAACAATTTTTACTGTGAGAAAGATGAAAAAGAAAAGGATTTTTTAAAATAAAACTGTCACTGATTTTGAAACGAGGTCAGCAACTAGATACATTGTTTCTATTGTTAGTTATTTTCCCGTGAAATAAAAAAATAACAGTCAGGTCAAACAGAACAGAACTAAATTTCTGGACAATGTCAAATCCATTAAACATAGTTACATTACTATAACATTTAATGGAAATAAAAAAAATTAAAACTAACAAAAAACAATTAAATTAAATATACATAACATATTACAAAGCGGCAGAAAAGATACATGGGATCTCACTCACAAAATAATATAACTGAAATCTAATTTTAAAGAATCTGACAAATAATATTTGACAATCTAGAGTGCTGTCTACAAATTTAGGATACGGCCAACAACGGATGAACAGCAATGAAAGTTCTGTCCGTAACTTTCCACATTTTCACATTATGCCTTGCACAAAATTTGGGTTGCAAATCCTTTTTCTTTCAGTGGTTCTCTGTGTTCAGGACTGAAATCAATTAGTGCTAATTTGAGATATGGAGAAATTGTTGTTGTTGTTGTAGGGCTTAACGCCATTTTTCAGCACACGATAGGCTATACATGGCGGCCAGTATTATTGGTGGAGGGAGAACCCGGGAAAACCCCGGAAAGAACCACCGACCCACGAGAAGCTACTGGCAAGCTTTCTCACATATCAACATTGGCCGAATCCGAGACTCGAACATACGCAGACAGAGGTGAGATGGCAGTGATCCGTAACGGACAGCGCTTTAGACCACTCGGCCACTCGGGGCCAAGATATGGAGAAATAAAAATGACGCCAATGTTCTCCAAACATTATTTACTAATCACCTTGCTTTAGCAAATATAAGGATTAATATACATAATATTCTGAATATTATTGTGAATATTCATAGTGCTACTGCGATGCAAATAAAGACAAAATCATTGTGTTTATTCACAGTACTAATGCAACTGTTCGAAACAATTTAAATTAGCATTTGCGAAATTACAATATAATTGCTCTTATTTTTCAAGGCTTTTGTGAATATTCGAAAGAGAACGTCACGATCCGCATGAAAACAGTCGGAGTGAATTTTATCCAAGTGATTTATGTAAGGCAAGGATTCAGTAATTTTGTGTCTTTGGGGTGGAAACTATAAATTATTTCAGACAGGTAATACATGTTTTTTCGTAATTAATAGTCGACAAAGGAGGACAGGAAGAGAAAAAAAGAGCGAAAAGAAAGTATAACTATCTTGAAGAAGGAGTTGAGAGAGAGAGAGAGAGAGAGAGAGAGAGAGAGAGAGAGAGAGAGAGATTTAATAAGATTAAAGTCGATACATTTATTTGCATGCTATTTTTACTTAGTGATACGCAATACTAGCTGCAATTGGTGACAAGGTTGAAGCTGCTAGATTTAGAAAATAATTTATCATGCAGATGATGGATATGACGTAAATGATTTGCACCTTGTGCAGTTGATCGTGCAAGTACTGCCAACAGACTGATAATGCTTATGAAAAGTTCAGTTCTCCCACGAAGTATGGTTGGCGTGAAAACAAGTGTGTACAAGCACCTATGAACTCCCATAATCTTGCGTCATTTGTCTTTGTCCAACATAAACAATCCTGGATTTTGTGACTGCAATAGCGAGATGCCAGGAAATGTCGCGAGATTTGATAGTAAAATGACGGAAAACAAAACACGTGACTTATCGTTTGACACAGACTTTTTAATTCGTCTGCTCTCTATCAATTTATTGAGATTAATTGGATTCTGCTCAGAGCTTACAAACTTCATGTCCCTTAATTTGTAGATAACTTTATTTATCTTGTATCAAAATACTCGACTAAAACGATAATCTTTATTTCCTTCCGATACAAGGGAATGTTTATGGTCACATATGTAAGCGTGGATGATTGTCGTTTGTACAGGGTCATCATTACTTGAACAAGGTCAGTTTCGTATGCTGCCCGGCAACCGTTTTTGTAGACCGACAAAAGCTTTTTACATCTCTCTGGATAGGCGTTTTAGCCAGGCACCAAGTGCAAAACACGATCTGCAATCAATAATAATAATAATAATAATAATAATAACCATACTCTTTAGTATTCGTATTGTAAGCCACATAAATACATACAATTTGATATGCGGTTCATCATATCATGGTAGACATAAGCATACGTGTAACATTACTAATTACATACACATTCGACTTTAAATTCACGAGTATTCATGCATGCTGGTATTCCTGGATAGAGTCATAAAATGGAATCGGTTCTTATCACTGTCTTGTTTAATACATACTTAGTTATCTGTCAAGACTGGGTGTCATGGTACTTTCTCTGATTTTCAATGCTTTACGAATAAACTTTGCTAAATTTTGGATTAACAGATTCTTGTTACTCACTATGTGATAGATACAAGAACCAGCTCGTCTATTGTCTTTGCTGAACTTTACTTGATTTTATATCACTTATTGTACATTGCCCCCGTTGAATCTAACATGTGGAAGTGCAGAATATTTCGTCGACTTTATGTTAAGTGTTTGGTTTGCATATGTAAGTTGCTTTTTTTTTCTCCTCTAAACAAAGAACTTGTTTAGCCCGAAACGTTCGGAAGCCGTTTTGAAATTGCGCCGTTATCAATTTTTGTGGCAAAAATATTCATAGGTATATATTATGTCGACACAATAAAATATTCAAAGGTATAAATTTCCTCCTTAGATCAGCATAAATAGGATATGTCACAATAAAGCGATACTCATTTTCTATTTCTGTGTTACATATCAGATATATTCTATCTTCATAGCGAATATGTTCATACCTTACTCTGTTTTCTCTAATTGCTAAATTTTCTGCGTTTAACCAACATAGTATGTTACCTAAACACAACTGATCTCGGTCATCTGAATATATTAGCCGTATAAAGTTACCGTTAATACACATAAAAAGGTGATCTATCGATTCCATTAATTAAAGGGACAAAAAACACCAATAATAATAATAATAACAATACCAAGAACAGCAATAATAATAATAATAATAATAATAATAATAATAATAATCTTTTCTAAGGCAACGCAGAAAAAACTGGCCTTCATTTACTACCCAGGACTTTGTCGAGTATAGGATGTATTCTGTTTATTGTATCGTGAATATGTTTTCGTGTGCCATGAAATCAAAATGAAACTGTGTTGCTGTGAATACAACTTATATCACCTTTGCCTTGAGAAAATACAGACACATTGTCATGCTTTATGCATTTGCAGCATTTTCATATGGTCGACATGGGACATGCGCTTGCCAGCCGCACAGTCTAAAGCCAGAACCTCTTTTGATTTTGATCTATAGTAGAATAAATATGCTTTGTTTGACAGGAGACTTGGATTTTTCATATACCCGCAATTTATTCTACTGAGTTCAGTTTGTGGTAGCAGTACAGTTTCCAGTGTTGAAAAATCGCCACACAAAAAACAGATGTCTGTCCTCACTCACACATTCTCAGGGCTTTCCGCATGGCTGATCAGAACTTGAATGTCTTGCCCAAAAAAACATCTTTGATATGCACCGTACTGAAGTCAGACTTCGGGTATAATTACGAAAGTTAAACATGATAATCCTCCTCATAAGAATGTTCCTGTATTAGAGTATATCTCACATGCAGCGGAATACCCTGTAAATGTGAATATGGTTGAATTTCTTGACTCATTACTCGACTAATCGCACATTAATGAGCCATTGGGTGACATGACGTAACGATCGAAACATCATCTGCCCTTTCCGTTAAGTCGAAAAAAAAATGCCATCTTTGAATAACCTGAATTTACTTCCTCTCGTGACTGCTGAAAATAAATCAGTACTATCAAAATAATGCATTCTAGCTCTGCCACAACACCTTCATTTTCAAAAACATACATCCTACCCAAATATAATAGAGTTTTGCTTTATATAGTTATGATTCCTGGCTCAGCTACAAATAACCTTACAGAAATAAACAAACTACCCCACGAGATAAAAGTAAATAAAAAAAACTAATGAACCACTAGCACGTCTTTAAATTAATTAATGATGCAAATTTGTTTTCTTCAGTGATGTAGCCCTCGTGCCAATGTACCAGTCTTCATGTGGCCCTCGTGTTGATAAGAGTCTGAGACACTCGATCTAGTGTACAGTCCAATACTTTTGTACCATTAACAGAGACATCCAACTTTTGCCAATCACCTGTCCTTTAATTATACTAAAAGATGACTCTACATTATGATGCTCTAGACAATAAAAAGTAGAAGATGATCACTAGACGCTAAACTCTGTAAACATAAAATCTAAAATCTAAAGACAACTTTCTTTTTTATCCATTTTTAAATTTGGTTACTCTTCTTAGGTTTTCAACCCCTTTGCAAAATCAATAACAAGTGGAAAAGCATTTGGAATTTGTTATCAAATGGGTTAAAAACAAAAAAACAAAACTAATCCCAGGTAATAAGTTTCCCCTCATGCATTTGTTGCATTGTCATACAGCAGAAGGCATAAAAATTGATTATGTATATGAAGAAAGCATCATTGCATTTAGAGTATTCATTCTCAAGGTAATGTGAAATCATAGATACGGGTCTCGTTGATAAAATTAATGAGTTATCTTCACAGTGCGGTAGTGGTAAACATTGTCAAATTCGAGTGGTCTTAAGTTGCCAAAACATTGTAAACTAAAGTTTTGTTTTTTCTAAAAACAAATCAGCACTAGTTTGTGCAAGATTTTCATCGTTATATAAGTAAGTAAGTCTAACAATCAACAATTACATAAGGCCTACAGATGACAATGAATGTTGCATTTCAAGAATATTTGCCATTTATACGTTATAGATGTAGATAACTGAATAAATACAGTATTTTTTAAATACATTTTCTCATGTTTTTCCTCATTTCCCATGTATGTGCTTTTCAGATCTCGTGCATGAAATATCTACCCATATGCATTATGTTATAAATTGTATAAATTTTACAACCCCCTATTTTCATCAACTTTCTGTGAGATCATACTTTAGATGTCTAAAGTTTCTTTAATTGGAGATTTTGTTTTCTTGAATCATTTATTAATAAGTGTTTATGGCAGCTAACAGATTCATGCTATTTTTTATCACTGGTCACATGAGAAAGTGACGAATGTAGAGGTATGGAACCATAGGCCAAACGTAAATCTGGCCAGACTATACGGATACTAGCTCTAAATGAGGCAAAGAAATAGTATAAACAATGCAGAATGTAATTCTAACTGTAGTAAACAGGTGTTTTTTTCACAGCTTGAAACTCAAAGCATGTACTACGGTTATATTAAGGCGTCAAAACAACCAAAAGTACAGATACAACGCAAACGTTGTCTTAATAGGAGAACAGACCAAGATATAGTCCTCATGACAAGAGTGACACAAGGGAGACAAATGTAGAGAGGGATGTCTCATACACACTACATAACGGATTTTCTGAGGAAATGTACAATCTTTGTACATAAAGACCACGTTAACACTCTGGTACTGAGAAAGATGAAGTGTCTGTGCAATACAAGTT
The DNA here is from genome assembly GCA_016617855.1 of Megalonaias nervosa. Classification (NCBI taxonomy): domain Eukaryota; kingdom Metazoa; phylum Mollusca; class Bivalvia; order Unionida; family Unionidae; genus Megalonaias; species Megalonaias nervosa. Next base: position 25,474 of record JAECUM010028930.1, on the reverse strand, counting down.
ACTATGACAACTAAAACCAAAGACTGAATGACTGATCTTTGTGTCAGTGCCGATGAGCAGGAGGTAAATTCAAATTCAGCATTATTCAATGTTACCTAAAACATTATCAATCAATTTGGTTTCCTATTTTTCATTCAACAATTTATATAGAAAAGTAATTTAAGGAAAGATTATAATAAACTATGTTAAAATGTACACTTTCATTACAAAAGGTATAAATATGTGCCAAACCACCATTCATTCTGAGAGAATGGGTGTTATACTGAACGGCATATATAAACTCAACAATGACCTTATTGCTATCCCCATCAAAATTATGTTTAATTATTTTTAATGAATTCTTTTACCTGACTGATGTACTTTATTTTTAATTAACTCCTTTACCTTACTAATGTACTTTATTACCGATGATTTTTTTTCCTGACTGATGTACTTTATTTTTATTGATTTTTTTTTTTACCTGACTGATGCACTTCGTTTATAATGATTTTTTTTTTACCTGACTGATGTACTTTGATTTTAATGAATTTTTTTTACCTGACTGACGTACTTTATTTTTAATGAATTTTTACCTGACTGATGTACTTTATTTTTAACGAATTTTATGCAGGTAGATGCAGCATCACATTTTCTACATTGAAACTATTCGTTGCACTCTTAGCATCTTTGCAACATGTAATAAATTCTGGAGTTGTCTCCCTTGCACTATGCACTGTGACTTGGCAGACACATAGACCAATTTCCTTAAATCTTGTCGAACTTCCAAATTATTCATTTCAAACTACTTCAATCATAAATTGTAACTGGGCTAAACATCTTAAATTTAGACCATGTTTGACTTTTTCAAAACATAAATTTATTTTCAATTCGCTGGAATTTTTAATATTTTTGGGATAGAAGAAAAATCTTTCTTTGTTTACTGATTAAATAAAGCAGGCTACATGCTGATTTGTCTTTCAGTTGACATTCAATTAGCATTTATGTATTACCCTGATCAAAGGGAAGCAACCTAACTGGGCTGATGATGATTGTTTTATTACTCCAGGCATGCTCTCGATGCAGACAACCTGAAGAAACAGAATCAATGGTGTTTTGTAACTGGTAATCATGGATAGTGGACGTGGTGCATATTCCAGTGGCGTAGCGAGGGTGCTTAGCGCCCGGGGACAAAACATAAACTTGGCGCCCCCGGTACTTAGCGCCCGGGGACAAAACATAATCTTGGCGCCCCCTTCGAGCGCATCTGAGATAACGAATAGTTGTATTTTCTTCATTTTGGCGCCCCTGGCAAATGGCGCCCGGGGACAACTGTCCCCCCCCCCCAACATGCTACGCCACTGGCATATACATATGTTATCAAAAAACATTTAAAATTATGTACAGCATTATTTATGTAAAAATTTGTAATCGTCGGTAAAAGATAATTATGCAGGTATCTGTGGACAGTAGGATGTGAACCTCATATTTAGGGCCACATCATAGAAGCTGAATTGTGACTGTGTATTAATCCAAGTAATAAAAGATTAGGCAAGAGGAATTCTGATACATACGACTTATGATACATACGATGAGGACTTCTGATACATCCGATGAGGACGTTTTGCTGAGGAGTTGTGAAACTCTACCGTCAAAGTGATTTGACCTTTTAATACATTTAATGATAAGATTTTGATGACTGTAAATTGCCAAACAATGTGACTCAAGTGTACATTTCAGTGAAACAAGAAAATGGTGTGCAACAACAGAATCACCTTGGAAAGTGATAAAAAGCTGCAATGATTAATCATACTTTCAGCTCATGAATTCCCAGTTACAAGTATAAAAAAGCAATGAAAACTTTAAATATTTTTCTTACGAAAGTTCTGTCTGTGAAGTAGGGGCTGTTCCATTTAAACATGTGCATGGTATCCAATGAAGACACCTTTTAAAAAAATTATGTTTGATACTCTGATTATAGAAAAAGTTCATGTGAAAAAGATACAAATTGAATCAATATGTAGCTGCCCCTCATTCAATGTGGCTCACAGTTATATTGTAGAGGAACAACCTAAAGTATGGCAGATTCAAATATCATGATTTTAATGCCAGTAATTGACCTTCCTTTAATGAAAAGCTCTTGATGCCATAAAATTCCGGAAAATAACTCAGAAGTCTGACAAAAGACAAAGTATATGTAGAAAAGGTAAAGAAGAAATTAGAAGAAATGAAGTTGCTGTATACTACTATTATTACTAGTAGAACAACAAAAACAACTACTGCTACTACTACTACTACTACTACTACTGCTACTACTAATAATGTGGATGATCAAAGGTTCTTCCAATTCCTTTTATTAGAAATTCGTGCCCTCACATTAAAACATTCTTCTTATAGAAAAAAGGGAAAACAAAAAGAGGAACAGGAATTGTTGACGTGAACTGAACATTTGGAAATTGTCTTAAAACAATTTTTATATATTGGGATCGGATGTACTTGAAACTTTTTACAATTCGGCTTGAAGAAATAAAAAAAGAAATAGTAAAAGGGATGAGCGCACGATCAAAAAGTAAATCAGTAGAAGAAGGAGAAATAAACGATAAAATATTTTGTAGCTTGGAAAAAAGAAATTATATTAGAAAAACAACAAGTGAAAGACGAGTCAAGGTAAACAATCACTGCTTAGTTCAAAATTTTGAATGAAGTGAAAAAGTTCAATGATACATTATTTAGTAAACAAGGTAATAATATAAAACCAATGACACTTAACGATATGCTGGAGAGATCTCAGATTCCTAAAATGACACAAGATGAATCAAAACAGTTAAAGTTTGAAATAACTCTCTAGGAATTTTCAACATGCCTAAAAATATGAGTAATGGTAAAATGTCCAGAATGGATTCACTATTAAATTTTGTACATTCCTTTTGATGCATTTTGGACAGTTTTTGATAAATTCAGTAAATCAAGGATTCAAAAAAGGGATTTTATGTGTAACACATAGGGTGTTATTTATCACATTATTGCGAAAGAAAGATTGGAGAATTAATATCTTGTTAAATATTTCTTATAAAATAGCACCATCAGTTATAGCTAGCAGAATTAAAAATATTTGCCAAAATTAATACATGAAAGTCAAAAAGGTTTAATGAAAGGTAGGTATATGGGGGAAGTAGTCAGAATGATATATTATACTATGTGGAGAATAAAATTATTTAACTGGTTGATTCTGAGAAAGCTTTCAACTCTGTCTCTTGACGATTTATACAGGAGTTCTCTCTTTTTTAATTTTTGTGAATCTATAGAGATGCAAATACATGCATGATTCAAGATGGAGTTGCACCTCTTTTTTGACGTGGTTGTTGTCAAGGTGATCCCATCTCTCCTTATTTGTTTTTATTAGTAGCAGAAATTGTAGGTGTTATGGTTCGGAACAATAATGATATTAAATGCATATGGATAAATGGATATAAAAATAAACTGGCATAATATGCCGAAGATACATCATTTCTATTAGATGTATCAGAGAACTCTTTAAATGTCTCTGTAGAAATATTAGACGCATTTGTTTCAATGTCGGGACTAAAAGTGAATATCAACAAAACATAAGTTTAAAAAAGAGGCATTTAAGATTTCATAGACACAGTTGTGTACAAATTTAGGATTTGATTGGATTCCAAATTTCTCTTTACTAGGAATTGAGATATCCGATATAAACAAGTGTGTGTGTGTGTGTGTGTGTGTGTGTGTGTGTGTGTGTGTGTGTGATTTGGATTTTTAACGTGGCTTTAACAATATTTCAGTCATATCGCTACGAAGTGTGCAATGTGGCAGTTTATAGGGATGTCTAGCACTGGGGCATCATGCTGCAGACATGTATTATGATGTCCCGCCCAGTCACATTATCCTGACACCAGGCCGACCAGTCCTAACACTAACCTCTTAATGCTGAGCACCAAGCGAGGCAGCTGTTAGTACCATTTTTATAAGTCTTTGGTATGACTCGGCCGGGGATCGAACCCACGACCTCCCTCATCCGAGGCGGACGCTCTAACCACTAGGCCACCGGAGCGGTGATATAAACAAGAAATTGTAGATATGAATTTTGAAGAAAAATCTAGATTTACCAAATGTGTTAGGGGAATGGAAACGAAGAAAATTAACAATATATGGGGAAAATCGTTGTACTCAAGGTACTGGCTTTATCTAAACTGACACATTTATTCTAAATGTTATCAAATCCATCATCAAGTACTCTACAACACTCCAACAAATTTGAAAAAAAAATGTTTTATAAATTTACCGCTATATGGGCTAATGGTCCTGATAAAATAAGTAGAACAACACTTATTAATAAGCTAGAAGAAGGTTAATTGCGCATGAAACATCTAACATTTATCAAATCTTTAAAACGGTCTTGTGTAAAGCGTTTGCTGATTAATTATTCTGAATGGCAAAATATAATAGATTACATTCTCAATAAATATAAGCTTTCGCATTACATTTTGTTTCAATCAAATGATTTGCAAATGTCGCGATTATCCAAAATTAAAACAAATTCGTTTTGGAAGGATGTATTTTTTAGCATGAATTAGCATGTAGAATTTACAACAATCGAAAACGATAGGAAAGTCCTTGAAATTTCACACGAGGGCGTCTGGAAAAATAACAAGATGGTATACAACAGACCAATTTTTATCGATCGTGGTAATATTTATACACCATCTCTTTGATGCGCAAGGTTTATATTTATCATATAAAGGGTTTTGCGAGTTATATGATTTTTCAGCCCAGATTAAACAAGATTATGGTATTATAAGTGCAATCAGGCCACCTTTAAAGGTTAAATTTGCAACACGAGAAAAACAAATCTGCACCCCTTTCCCGCGAAGAATATTGAAGTCTGGAATCGACGCAGATGCAGAGGGATATATCATATTTTCATGATGTCTTCTTATCAGTATCCCAACGAGAAACTTTCTTTTATTAAATTCAACATTCCAAATGAAAGAGATTGGTGGGAAAAAAAGGTGTTTTTGATTCCGTTTAAAATTACTTTGAATACAAAATTATGGCGGCTCCAGTTTAGAATCGACCACAACATACCGAATACAAATAATTTCTTATTAAAAATTTTTTGTAGCTGATAAAGGGTGCTCTTTCTGTAATAGTGAGGACAAAGCGATGAAGCATTTATTTTTGCAAATGTGCTGTTGCGAAACATTTTTGGTGTCGGGTTTTACAATTTTGTACAACCGAGTTTGGAGTAGATTTCGAGGTTTCTGAACATCTTATTTTAGTGGAGATTTAAATGAAAATCTTGCTATCAGAAATCATCCTGGCTGGACAATCATATTGACATGGGTTTTTGACTAATAGACTTATGTCTAGTTGGTGCTAAATGAAAATGGTAGCCAATATGGCCACCTTGGCGGCCATCTTACAAATCTTACTGCTCTAAATGGATACCCAAATGAAAATGTACTTTTCACCAGAAAAATTCATTATAGTGTCAATGATGATGCCAATCTGATATATAATATGGTCGCCATGACAACCATATTGAAAATCTTGTCATTACTTCGCCTCCTGAATGGATGGTCATATCAGCATTGGAGTCTGCACCAAACTACTTACTTCGATATTTAGCTGATTCTAACTTGAAAGGTTGCTGATCTTATATCGAATATAATCATCACAAAACATATTCTGACAATCTTTGTATTGCTCAAGATTATCTACAATGGCTTCACACTCCACAGCTAAGAAGAAGAAACAGTCTTATCTTGGATACCTGGAAATTATTTTTGCCCAGTTGAGCATCAGTCTCTTCGAGGGGTTCTTGCATAAGTTTCACAATATTATAGCTACGGTGCCTATTGATGCACAGGTAATCCTTGTGTGCATTTGTCATATACATCTCTCATTTCGAAGAATGCATATTTTCCTGTATTTTAACATTTAAATTGAAATACAACCAGTGAATCATTCTCTTTGAAATGTTTCTTCTGTTAACCACATCTACAAGTATAACATGGGAACAGGCTATTATTGATGTTCTGTGTGCAATACTTGATATGTATACAGAACCAAATTTGCCTTCTTGTTCCAGAAAGCTTAATTTATGATTTCAGGTTTTTATATATTAATAATAATAAAAGTTAGCCGACCCATTTGTCACTTCTATACAGTAATATATAAATATATAACAGTATAATATCAAAATATTCTAACTTTTGTTGATAGTAGTATACATAGAGGATCATTTGATTGACAAGTAACCATCACAAATTTGTCTTTTAATTTGAAGAATGATTTTTTTTTTCCAAAGTAGTGAACCAATTTTTCATTTTTCTTCTGTACAGCAAGCTACAACTGTGGAATGGGAAAAATGTAAACGGAATAGTTGCTTTTCATTTCAACATAATTTGAAAGTCATTAATGAAATATAAGGAGTCAGCTAGTCTCTGTAGCTGTAAAAAACTATTATACAATAGGTACTGAGTATACTTGCATGGTATAGAGATCACGAATGATATCGGCAGCCATATTTGTGGTGTGTTGAGAGATTTATTATTGAGTTTACATGGTGTTTTTTTTTGTAACATAAAATAAATTTTTTGAATCTAAAGAGACTGTCACAAACATAATAAATTGAAAGATGGCAAAACCCGGGTTTCTCTCAGTATCTGCATGTATAATATGCAAGCTTATTTTTGCATCAATGCGCCTTGTTGAAAATGGCCAATTTTGGTAGCCGCACATAGGAGAAACTACCAGGGTGACATTTTAAGAAGCATTTATACTCCACATATTATATTGTCAATAAAGACCAGTTATGAAATTTCCAATGTTATAAAACTTAAAATGCTATTTTTGTATTTTGCAACAACTGCTTGCATGAACTTCATTACTTTCATACAGAAAACTAACGTTTCGGTAAGAAAAAAAAAACAAGTTTCGCATGATACGGTCATTACTTTCATAATTGTTTTTGTTGTTATCGAAAAGTTAGTGGAACCGGATCTATGGTCATGGCTGCCCTGTGGATAAGATATTATGTATGATAGCGAAGTATATTCATTATTCCAGAAGGAAATTAGTTTTATAGCTGCAACCATAAAGAAAGAAAATAAATTTCTGCCATGATACGGTGCTAATCATTTTAGGTATGATGGATTATAGCAAGGATATCCAAAGTGTATGTCAATATGCTGATATAGGCGCATATATTGAAATTAAGTTCAATATTAATTGTTGTTCTAAAATTTAATACCAATATAGTCTATTTAATCCTGATTGTTGAATGATTTGTACCTCAAATATCATCGTAAAAACTTCAGACCAAAATTATTGATTGCTGTGGACTTTCAGAATGGTAGCCAGGTACTAAACTGAGTGCGAAAACGCGGACGTCGGGTCATCATAACAAATGCTAGCGACATTCAATCCAGTTCCTACCGTATTACAACTTTAGGTAGCTATGCTCAAGGTATTTTGAAATATGTATTTTTAAGGAGTAATATTAAATTTTTGGGGATTTATTGGGGTCTCACTATTACATATTTTTCTCCCCATAAACCCTAAGACATTACGCTATGAGCAGATCAAATGCTGAAATTTAAAAATTGCATATAGTCAAAAATTCGGACATATGGCGATCAGCAGATTTCTCATAAAAAATGTGTCAAGCATCTAAACATTTTTCTAATACCTTAAACTAAATAAATGTTGTGAAATTCGTACATTTCTTCAAGTTAATAAAAAGGACAGTCCAAATATGTATCTTCCTCATTTTCCTATGCACAGTAATTTGGGGCAAATCGTCCCGATTGTTCATTAGAATTCACCTCGGTTTTTTTCTTACTCCGAAATAAATGTATAATCCAGGCGAATCAAAGAAGAGGAATGCGTCTTACTATTCATTGTTTTAATTGCATGCATTATTGTACATGAAAACTATTAAAAACTTAGCTAATAGGACTCAAATCACAATTAATTTTATTTATATTCTCAACATTTGTTTCTCAGAACTGAATTTTTCCATTGTTTCTAGATAACAATAAATCATATTTCATTCAAACGTACCTTCAAAGTTGAACTCACTGTGAAGTTGTTGTCATAGGTTATCGTGCATTATTTTTTTTGGGTAGACTGGACTATAAACAGTACATTGGGTAACTGATTTCACTACCAGTTCATCATCAATGATTCATAACTCACTGTGACCGTAATGGTAAAAGTAAAGGTTAGTTTGCCGGATTAGGTTCATGCGATGGTCCTCCAAGAGTTAATGCGTTGGTATGTTACTGTATGTTTTTTAAATGGATACGTATAGGTTTTCTTCAGTCTTCTTGCGATTCTAAAGCAATAAAAGACGCGTGACAAAAGTTGAATCTAGCGGATCTTTGGGGTCGCGCTTGCACTCCTTGTGTTAATTTATAGTACCGATAAGGAGATTTCGTGTTTTCAGAGATTCCGTCGTACTTTATTGAGAGAATGTCAGATTCCTGTGATCGTTCATTTGAACGAAAGTAGTTCAGAATATAGTTCTCAATGGCGACAAATTACAGCCGACGTTTCTGTATCTACGTGACGGAAAATGTCGATGATGCTCCGATTCCTCTATGTGACCCCTCCCCCACCTCTGCCGTAAGTATATCTCTGCCATAAGGCCACATAAATTAGTACACGATCACTTCTTACTCCTTTATGTTTGTATCTGCTAAATTTTTGTATTTTATCAGTCAAGCAGTGGATGGTATAGCTACCACTTTCCAGAGAGGTGTTTCATTGATTTTGCTAGGTCTCGTGAAAACGCGGAACATGCAATATTTGGTGTGTTGGAATAATTAATTTTTTCTATTGAGTCGCATCAGCCGCTGTAGCTGAGTTGGTAGAGCTTTTTTTACAGAACGAAAAATTGGTGGTTCGACTCCATCCAGCGGTGTAAGAAACCTCTCTATATCTTTCTTGCCCAGAAACACGCTTGTGAAATAAGTGTCCGGTACGAAGGCTATAGATACGTTACTTGTTTTAATAGAAAAACTGGCTATACTTAAGTTAACTGCATTTGTCTTCATCTTGAGAATTGAGTTTAATAAAATAAACATTTCAACTGAAAATAGCATTGTTCTTTCTTTGTAACTGTTGAAATTGTGCATAATACTATATTGATATTAAAATGACGTGTAATTAACTTTAAAAAAAAATAATTATAACATTATTATAATTTCCTCCAACAAAATATATCCATCAATATATATTTTAAATGCTACAGAAATTCAGTAGTGATGGAGAGTCGTAGGGTCATCACTGCACAATATGAATCTACAAAAGTTTTTTTATAGATATATACAAATAGATTACATTTTTCTATATAAAGTATGCAAGAAAATAAAAATATACGGTATTGATTAACATCGATCGATCGATCGATCGAGAGAGAGAGCATGGTTTTTAAAATACAAAATAGCATTCTTAGATGTCAGTGTAAACGTTTTTTCCAGTCATCAACAATGAACACAGTACACTATCTCAATGTGTTTTTTTGTTCAAACTCATTCTTATAATATTAAGGTGATTTATTCTACAGCACCCATGTGAAGGTTGGTAAGTGTTGATATGAATAAAACACAACTCATAGTTAAAACAATTCCCGAACTCCACCAAAAATATAGTTTGTTAGTAAAGCACAAGTATGAAATCACGAGCTCAAATAGCTCATTGACATTTTCATACACTTTCATATAACACATACAGAGGGTTGTGCTATTCCACGTGTGTTTACAAGTCACTAAACATAGGATTTGCTCCGGAAATATAAGATGCATGTCACCAAAAGAACCATTCAGCCGACGGCAGCTCCACAGTCTATAACATATACACCGATGTGTGCATCCAAATTTTTCTGCAGATTTTATCGGGTTTTAATGAATTGGTGATATCAGCCACTAAACCGCCAATCAATATCATCACTGGTGGGGAGGGCTGATTTATTGGCCTATTTGGTAACATGCAAAATTGTGTTAATTCCTATCTAAGTCATATTTCTTTTAGAATATTTTTATTAGCAACATGCGAGATTATGTTTAATTCATATCTAGATCATATTTTGTCTTCTATGATTTAAACAGAAAATAAAAATCGTTGAAAATGTATGTTGTGACTGGATAACTCTTACCCCTGTCTAGCTCCAGCGGAGTTATCCTCTTAATGAATACACATTATCTGGTTCTGTCCTTGTCAAATTGGCAATATAACATTACTCTCTATGACAGTGTGTGACAAGCATGCTGAAATCGGATAAAAAGTATGTTCATTTGACCAACCTTTAGCATTGAGGTCTATAGAAAAACAATTGGTACGGTGATACCAAGTATGAGTCATGCTATATAATTTGCCGTCGAGCTTTTCACACGAATGACTACAAATAAAATGCTCTAGGCTAGATACCAGACATCATAGTCTTAAGATATAAGAAGACAACCCATGTGATGTAAATGTGCAATCAGTCAAAATATGTATATTACTGCATCCGTGGGCAACACATCGTACCGATAACAGACAACATGTGCTCCACATCGCAGGTGCTCGTATCGTTGCTTACAATTTACATATCAGTCATATATATGAACTACAAGGGAGGTGTTACGTGTAGGCTCGTACAAAAGTAACAAAAGAAAAGAGTGAAGTCAACAAGCTTTGTAAATTTTAACAAAATAATTTATTTCTCTAGAAAACAAGGTAAAAATATGAAAAAGGACTTACGGTTTGTGAATATAATCCAAACATTAATTCTAGAATTTAAAAATATAAGTCCTATCAGTAAAAAGTTCTAATTGAATCCAAGTTCGAATCTCGATGATGTTCCAAGATGGAAGGCGATGACGTCTTCTATAATCAGTTTTGTGCTGATGTGTCAACAGCTCCTTGTTGAGTTACCAAGAATAAAATTCCGGCTTTTAGAATTCCGAATAATTTAGTAAATGTCTTTGTCCAAGAATTTCGATGAAGAAGAGTATTTTCCAGGGTGAATAAATTATTTTAAATACAAAAGCTCAATTCAAATGGCAACAACAGGAATACCTTTCAGCCTCAAGGTATTATTTACAACTGACTAAAATTCACTGAGATATGAGTATTAAATCCAACTAAAACGTCATTTCAGACCCACGTGATAGGTGACGTGATCACTCACTAAAAGTCAATTAGCACGTAGGCTAGAACAGCCCTAGCTAAGAATCATTGATTTCCACACTGGAAATGAATTCTTTTAAAAAAGCTGTTTACAACAGAGCTAACACGTGGGCTGAACATGACCTTGGTAATGACCAATCATTTTCACTCAGTGTTTACGAATTCAGAACCAAGATTAAGAACTAGGTCAGCTAAAAATACAATGTAGCAGTCATTTTGCGTTCTAATCAGGCTAAAAGAACTCAGCTGAATTTGTCTAGAAAAATTTCAAATCCAGTGAATAAAGTTATTACAGTAACATGTAATGAAATAAAAATAAAATAAAAGAGGATTTAAAACTAACACACAAGTAATTTAATTACATATACGTAACAGAGGACACTTCTCTCCCTTCTCGCGTGACATATTTAGTAGATTTATTTGATAGTGCATGTATGACTGATAGGTTAATTGTATGCAGCAAAACGAACCCTTGAGCTCCACACATACGGACATTCAAAATCTCGACTATCTAAACAAGTCTACTTATTTGCGAATCAGCATTGGGACATTTCCGTGTAAAAAAAAATGATTTTAATAAATGTGTTTTTTCTTAATTGTCTGTAGGAGACACATTATGGACAAAAAAAGACACCTTAGGATAGTGCAGCTAATCATGTCATCCTGTAAACATGCTAAAAATTAAGTCGTGATCTACAAATAATCCATATGAACCGTAAAGGCAAAACAACATGTACAAACTCTTTCCTCGCAGGATACTGTGTGAATTCTTCTATGCTGCAACACAAGAACAAAACAGAAAGAATGAAGGTTGTGATGGAAGCCTTTAAACCCTATTTACGGAGAGAGAGAGAGAGAGAGAGAGAGAGAGAGAGAGAGAGAGAGAGAGAGAGAGAGACAGACAGACAGACAGATATTAAAATGTGATTCCTTCAGTTACAAAAGTGAAGAAAGAAACTTAGTTGCAACAACAGAGAATGGAAAATTATGCAAAGTTGGACTCTGGGACATGAGTTACTAGCTCATAATTTGTAAATGTGCTTAAAAGTGCAGATGTTTCAGCAATATCTTTAGCAGGATTCCATAAAACTGAGCACTGAAGATAAGACAAAAACTAAATTAATTTTCTATTTGAAAAATATATTTACCTTGATTGGACTACCTGATCATCCTGGAATTTTTGTTGAGGGGTGAGGTGAACAGTACGGGGTTCAAAAGCGGTATCATAAGCGTGCTGTTGTAAATTATATTTACAATTTTCTAAATTTTCTTTTCTTTATATTTTACTAGAGAATGTATATAAGTACATACATTCAAGAATTACCATCAGTGGAACAAGATCTTAGGCATATAACCATTATCAGGGCTAATAATTTACCTAAATCTAAATTCCCTCCCTTTACATATCAAATTGCAATAAAGGGCTGGATAATCTGTTCTTTTGTTACTAATTTATTTTAAGATCATACAGTTTCGTACTATAATTAGGAGCACAGTCTGTATTTTATTAAAAGAGAAATAGTACTGTGCCACAAACATGGAGGCACCACTTATTTTCAGTTTCCCTGTCTGTCTTTATTTTTTATTCCACCTTCACTGACTACGTTTTTCAGGAAGCACTAAGACTGTGTAGTAAACAGTTAATGGGGGATGACAAATTTTGGTAAAAATGTAATATTTTAATAACCCCAATTAACTTTGTCATGACTGTTGAATATAAATCAGTACTATTAAAATAATGCATTGTAGCTCTGATACAACAACTTCATTTTTAAAAACAAACACTTTTACAAAAATAAACAAACTGTCCGATGAGACAAAACTAACTAAAGAAACTAATGAACCACTAGCACGTCTTTAACTACCTGCTTAGAGGTCTTTCTTTCCGAAATTGTAAACCAAGCTCTTATGCATCCTGATCAAACCGAACGACACAGCATCTAGTGCAGGGGTCTAAAACACGTAGCCCGCGGAGTTATTTCCTGCAGGGCACAACGACACCCAGAATTTGTAAAAAAAATAATAATGCAGATTTGTTTTCTTCAGTGATGCGGCCATCGTGCCAATGTACCAGTCTTCATGTGCCCCTCACGGTGATATGAGTCTGAGACACTGGATCTAGTGTATAGTCCAATACATTTTTGTACCATTAACAGACATCCAACTTTTGTCAATCACTTGTCCTGTAATAATACTAAAATATGAATATAAGCTATGAAACACTAGACAATAAAAAGTAGAAGATGATCACTAGACACTAAACTCTGTAAACATGAAATCTGAAATCTAAAGACAACTTTCTTTTTTTCATCCATTTTTAAATTTGGTTATTCTTAGGTTATAAATCCCTTTTCAAAATCAATAAAAAGTGAAAAAGCATTTGACATTTGTTATCATACATCTGGGTTAAAAGCAAAAAACAAAATTAATCCCAGGTAATAATTTTCCCTGCATGCATTCGTTGCACTGTTGTAAGCTGTCATACAGCAGAAGGAATAATGATATAGAAAAAGCAACGTTGCATTAAAGTATTGATTCTCATGGTAAGTGACCCCAACATGTCAGATCGTAGACAGAGGTCTCACTGATAAAATAAAATGAATTATCTTAACAGTACGGTAGTGGTAATTTTGTTTTCATATATTAAGATATATTTATGGCAGCTAACAGATTCATGTTATTTTTCATCACTTGTCACATGAGAAAGTGACGAATGTAGAGGTATGGAGCCAGAGGCCAAACGTAAATCTGGCCAGACTGTGAATAGATACTAGCTCTCTCTCTCTCTCTCTCTCTCTCTCTCTCTCTCTCTCTCTCTCTGAGGCAACGAAATATTGTAAACAATGCAGGATGTAATTCTAACTATAGTAAACAGGTGTTTGTCTCACGGCTTGAAACTCAAAGCATGTACTACGGTTATATTAAGGCGTCAAAACAACCAAAGGTACAGATACAAAGCAAAAGTTGTCTTAATAGGAGAACAGACCAGGATATAGTCCTCATGACAAGAGTGACACAAGGGAGACAAATGTAGAGAGGGATGTCTCAAAACCACAACATAACAGATTTTCTTAGGAACTGTACAATGGTATTACATAAAGACCACGTTCACACTCTGGTACTGAGAACGATGAACACAAATTACTATGGCAACTAAAATCAAAGATTGAGAGACTGATCTGCGTGTCATTTTCAATGAACAAGAGGTAAATTCAAATTCATCATTATTCCATGTTACCAAGAACATAATCAGTCAATTTGGTTTCCTAATTGTCATTACACAGTTTATATAGAATAGTAATTTAGGGAACAAATATAATAAACTATGTACAATTCATTACAAATAAAGGTAAATATGTGCGAAACCTCCATTTTTCTGAGAGAATGGATGTTAGACTAAGCCGCTTCTATAAAATCACCGATGACCTTGTTCATAACCGCATCAAAATTATCTATCCCCTTGAAACCAGTACCTTAACATACCACTAGAAAGAAACTAATTTTTCTTCTTATCTTACTGATGTACTTCTTTAAATGATTTTTTTGTTTCCTGTCTGATGTACTTTATTTTAATGACTTTGTTTTACCTGAGTGATGTACTTTACTTTTAATGATTTTTTACCTGACTGATGTAATTTGTTTTTAATTAGAGTCAAATGACCATCGCTTAATAATCGCATGATGGTCATTTACATCAATCCATGAGGATACTGGATTCATAACGTGTACAGATAGGCCCAAGGATTACATAGTTCCAACGTTCTGGTCAAGGTTTTGGAGAGAGTGGTTTAGAGTACTCGATATGCACAAACATTATTTAATCACATAATCCACGCCTTCTGGTCAAGGATGCTGCGGGGCAGAAAGCCCCGATTTGGAGTTTGTTCAAGTACATTATGCAGATTTCCCTAGCTCGATCAAAATGTGCCCAATAGAAACCAAGATAGACAACCACATTCGTAACTCTGCCCAAATACACATAGAATTTGTTTGAAAATTAAAGTATGCTGGCTAACCTTTACTAGGCGTGTATAAAAGCAAGAAGTTTGTGTCTTCATATTACTTTTACTGTTCTTCGAAAGAATTAAAATTGACTTAAGATACAATCAAGAAGAAAACCTCGTACTTACAAATATAGAACACAAGAACTGTAAGTTTCAAGATGCGTAGGTAGAAAAGAGATAAAGAACCCTTAAAGATCTTTTGTATTGTTTATCATACGAACAGAAAATTGCAAGCATGACTTGCTGAACATTGTCTGTCCAATATGTTGACAAACAAAGTAAGTCAGTCTAAAAATCTTTCAGTATTTTACATATTATAATTAAGAGATATAACTAATGTAGTCAGATTTACATTCGGATGAAAGTAATGGAAACGCTAACATAAACACAACTGTGCCTCAAAACCAGGAACATTTGTACAGCATATGTAGAAAAATTGTAACAGGAAAATGTTGAAGTTCCATAATATTTTATTTTTTGTGTGTATATATTGACTTTTGTATTATTTAATACACAAAACAAACTTAAGATCGGTTTTATTTCTTCCTTTCTTATGACTCTCTTAAAAAACATTAAAATTGGGGGTATAGAGGGCCTATTACACACACACACACACACACACACACACACACACACATATATATATATATATATATATATATATATATATATATATATATATATATATATATATATATATATATAACCGCGGGGAAAATTAAAGGAAATCTTTTCTCATCCTCCTCCTTTCGTAGACAAATTATTATCACTATTACCATTACATCTACAGAAATCCACGGTTTCAATAGAGCAGATGGTAGTACAACTAGAAGCGCTAGACAACAACGAGTTTGTACTTCTAGATGCTTCTGAACCTGTCTCCACAACCACCACAATCGCCGCCATCGCCAGAGAATAGCACTGCAAGGAACAATATTAATGTTGGACTAATATAAGCCGGGATTACTTCTTGTGGTCATTATCAACCATGATAATGAAACATAATTGGTTGGAGAGAGAGAGAGAGAGAGAGAGAGAGAGAGAGAGAGAGAGAGAGAGGCACAGTGGCATTAATCATGATTTAAGTTATTGAAATCGTCCAGTAGCGGTTATATATTAGCATACATGATACGAAATGCACTATATTTCATTTGCATCACCCTTTCCACAAAGCAGTAAATCTTAGCTAATAGTTGCATATGATACTGATAATTAATTTTCTCATCCACTCAAGTAACTTTCTCAGCAACTCTGATCGTTATCTACTGTACCTGGGACAGCACATGAAAAAGTGTATGGTAGTTCCGATTCCACTGCATGAACAATACGGCGTGTCAGCAAGCTCAGCTTTTAATGAACTTACATTGTGTCGTAATTTAGTATGGACAATATCCAGTTTTCAATTAAGAAAACTTGACATTTTGCTAGATACAGTTGTTGAACATGAAAACTTTTTCAAAGCACTGTAAGACATACTCCACTGAGTATCCTGTACGAGATTGTTCCACAAAGATACTGTTGAAGGTATAAAAGATAATTTGGTAGAATTTAGGTCACTTGCATTTGCAAGCTAAATTTTAATAAATACCTTAATGAAACGAAATTAAAATATTATTGTGATTTAATGTTAACTAAATTGCAGAATCGTTAGCTAAAGATCATCTAGAAGTGGAAATTGAAATCACAATTGATGAACCTAACACAATGTGTAGAGTTTCGGGGGATAGTTATTGTACAAAATGATTTAATGGAGCATGTAGGTGACGTAGATAATAGTTGTGTAAACATGAATTTGTTAACGGCGGCAACTATTATGACGTTGATGACCTTGATCAAAATAATCCATTACTTATGAGTATTAATGTTGATCTGTGTGACAACGATATTGTTGGCACAGATTGATACGGTGACGATGACTATGGCCATCATTGACCTCTTTCATAACAAACACCAAAATAAACATCGATCGTAAACAAGGAACGTTTTTGTAAGTAAAACCCAATTCGGGTAAAGAGCACCCACTATTTTTCATGTTTCATAAATACAATATTACTGATACCAAGAATAAACAAACATTGCTAAAGCAGGGTCGACCTTATCCATAACAAATATGAGGGATTGAGTTTTTTTCTTCAAATGTTTAATTAATTATAAGTATTACTCATGTTTAATGAATTATAAATATTCTTATGTTTAATTAATTATAAGTATTATCAATTAGTGAAAGTATCTGTTTTTTAATTATTAATTATTTAATTATTAATATAACAATATTGTCGTGAAACAGATCAACCTCAGTATTCGTAAATAATGGATTACTTTCATCCAAAAAGGAATACAAGTCATCAAAGTTTAGGCGCTTATCACATTTATAATCATCAAAGCCATTAAACGGTATATTGCGTTCATCAATTATAATTTCATTTTCAACTTTTACATCATCTATAGCTAATGATTCTAGAGTGTTTTAGACATTAAATCACAATATTTTACTAAGTTAGTTTGATCAAGTATCTAACTAAATTACCAATATTTTATTCGTAAGAATTTATTAAGTTGGTCACAACTTGTGGCATAAACCTGCTTTTCTTGCGCTTTTGTATTTCGTCGCATTCGTCGTCGTTACTTTCTTTTAATTATTGGCAGTCAGTTTAAATCTTCTTCTGAATATGTAGATTCTTATAAAGTATTGGGTTTTTTAAAAAAAAAAAATTATTTATGCATATTTGATCTTCATTACTATTAGACGAGGATGTTGAAGGCGATAATGACGGGGGGCACTATTTTCGAAGGTTCTACGGTGGCAGCAGCAACGGTTGTACTCAGTTTGGTTTGATCAGAGTATCTAGTGAAATTAACAATGTTTTCTCCTAACGAATTTATTAGGCTGGTTACGTTTGTGGCGTTAGCTGTTTTTATTGAATTTTTGTACTTTGTCGCCGTCGACGTCTTTGCCTTCTTTTAATTATTGGTAGCCCGTTTTCATCTTCTTCTGAGTAATTAGATTCGTGAAGAGTATTGAGGTTTGGTTTTGTTTTTTCAATTTATGTATATTTGATCTTGATTACCATTAGACGACGATGTTGAGCCGATGACGATGGGGACATTAGTTTTGTATGGGCTCTGGTGGCAGCAGCAATGGTTGAACACATTTTATCTTCTTTCTTTTGACTTTGTTGATGACGAGGATGGGCAAATTCACGGAAATTTACCTATAAATTAGCAAAATAAAAGGACGCAGTAGATGTTATTCTTTTAACAAAGAGCAAAGGGAACAGACATAACACGTTAAAATAATACATATGACGAATTTTTTGTAACAAAAGTGAAATAGTGGTATTAAATATAGTCTGAAATAAATAATAAAAACAAGAAACTAAAAATACCATCAAAAAGAGACATTATATATATATATATATATATATATATATATATATATATATATATATATATATATATATATATATATATATATATATATATATATATATATACCGCATATTTGTGCTCAATGAAGAGGAATAATGTTATTACATATAACATAAGTGCATTGCTTAGCTCAATAAATATAAAATTCTAAGTTTAATTTTGCTTTACTTTATAATCGATGCTAAACTTACCATTTTCGTCAATATTGGAATTAATCGGAATTAAATAAACAAAGTCGGTTCAACATTCACGCTATCATCAACAAGAAAAAAATATTGATAGTATTAGGCTTATTACAGCGGATAGCAACCCGGCTATTTTTAGTTGTGCTTCTATTTAAAAAACTTATTCCAACGGCAATAATGCGGATATTTTGCTCGTCCTATTATTCCCTACAATGCTAGTTTTAGCAACGATTACATAGTAAAACAAGACTGAGATTAGAAATATATAAATATATTACATCAGTATGTAAAATATTAATATTTTAGTTTAGACTATATTATTGTTTTACTATCGATATAAACAATCAACCGCATTTTTGTGCTCAATAGAGAGGAATAGTGTTATTACATACAAATACGTGTATTGCTTTAGCTCAATAAATAAACTCTTTTTGAGTTTGGATTGAATGTTTTCTTTTTGTCGTTTCTAGCAGGCTTTCTTGTTGTACTTTCTTTAACTTAATTTATTAACGTATGTATACCCTCTGTATAGTTTTGACGTACATACATACATAGATACATATATACATAGGTACGTACGTAGGTACGTATATGAATGCATGCATACATGCATGCATGCATGCATGCATGCATACATACATACATACATACATACATACATACATACATACATACAAGTCACAAAAATGACCACGTTTATACAAAAATGATAATGATTATAATAATAATAATGATATACATATAAAAAATGGGTGAACGATCTGAGCAGACCCAAAAAGATTCTTATAATGTTACTGCTGGCACAAATGCTGACAATAAAGATCTAAAACTTTAGATTTTTACAAGATCGACCCTTTTTTATCCAAACTAAATGCTTCTTGAAAGAACATTGTTTCTTCCTTTCCTTTACAATCTTGTATATCTAGAAAAATAAACAGACTATTAGGCGCCCATTGAGAAGACCGCCTGCTAAGAAAACAAGTTATTGAAAAGACGAAATCAATTTGAAAAATAAAGATTGTTTATAGGACTGTTTTCAATGTTGCGGTAATGATATAAAGGCTATTAAACGTGGTTATTTGCGTCCAAATAGAATACTGTTTCTTTATAACACAGTGAAAATTAAAGTATTAGATAATAAAGCACTAGAGTCTGACAAACAATGAAATTATTAATCCGCCATTCCGCCATAAACTTGATAAGATAAATCAAAGATTGTTTAACATTTCATTTTAGAAAGGCTACTCATAAAAGTGTACCAAAACCAAAAGAAAAAAATATGAACGAACCACATGATTAAGGAATTTAATATGGTACAATATATTCCTTGATCGATCTAATATCGATAAATTCTACATTGCGTCTTTATTACAATTTTATTATTTCTGTGGGCGACAAACCAATATTGTTGATAAGTATCTTGAAAGCGTTCTCGAATTAACCAACAAAAAAAATTCGGTTCTGGCAAATACTGCTGTTCATGAAAGAATGGGTATTATATTTTTTATCATCGAGAATAATCTCAAGGGGCGTTACATATTTTGCCAACCTTTCAATTTAGCAAAGTAATAACAATTATTTTCTTCGCTTTTTAATAATAGTCGGACCTGGAAAGTAAAACCAATTATTTGGACAAAGTATATAAAAAAGGTGTTATTGGAAAGATACATTGTTATCCGTTCATTATAAGTCGTGTCATTCTTGAATAAGTGTTCATTAAATAGAACCCCTAATTTAACTTTAACGGAAACTTTAACAACAGACGAGTCATTTGAATCCGTAAATGCAACTAATCGATATTGTAAAATGGATATTACTTCTGCGCTATTACTTTATGATGCACGCTTTGTTCTGAGAGTTTTGCTTAAGAAGATAAGTCTTTTGATGAGTACTTTTTTCTATTACAAATTTAGTATTTATATTAATTGACCAAAAGGTATTAAATTTATTTAAAAATAAATATAATTGTTGGCTGTACTTAATTTTTTATAAAGTTTTCATATTTACAATTTAATTTCAACATCAACTAGAAAGCAATGCAGGGAGCAACAAACTATAGCGACTTTGATAGTCGTTAAGAATCATTTTTTTTTTTTTAAATAGCCAGCAGCTGATGTAACTCTCATTGGCTGATAACGAGTAATGGCAAATGCCGGATTGTATTATATTGGGGTTGATGCAGGGGTAAAATGTTTTTCCTGTGACAGGGGTCTATTTAATTGGGAGGAAAATGACGATCCAATTATTGAGCACGCTCAAAGAGCGTAATGCCGGATCATATGTTGTTGTTATTGTGGTAGGGTTTAACGCCATTTTTCAACACAAGATAGGCTATACATGCCGGCCAATATAAATGGTGGAGAAAGAACCCAGCAAAACCCCGGAAAGAACTACCGACCCACGAGAAGCCTCTGGCAAGCTTTCTCACATACACACATTGGCCAAACCCGAGACTCGAACCCACGCAGACAGAGGTGAGATGTCAGTGATCCATAACGGTGAGCTCGGCCACCCGGGTCCCCCCGGATCATATGTTAAAGGTACATACAAAGCGGAACAGTTTATCAAAATTGTTTGATACCTTGAAAACAGAAGATGTTATTCCTCAACCTCGGAAAGAAAAATACCAACAAAATAAAATTTTCATTTTAAATCGAATAAAGTCCTTTCATACGTTTTCTTATGGATTAGACCTAGACGTCGAGGGGGGAGCATAGTTACATTATCAGATTATGGTTTTCATTATTATTTGATAAAGTCTAATATTTTTCATGTGGAATTATAACAAACCAAATCAAAAACATGTTAAATCATCTCCCGCTTGCAAATTGATTGATTCCTTTGAAGGCAGAAACAATAACCAAATGTAAACAACAACAAAATACGTTAACTTCTCAACTTGAACAGTTGACAGTTGGGGACGATGAAAAAAAAAATACTTAAAGTTTGTGACTATTATTATAAATAAAACCAATCTGTTATAAGCACTGCTCTTGAAAATCGTTATACAAAAGACATTAGCGCACAAGTTTTGTGGAAAAATAATTTATTAAAACCTTAATATCCTTATGTTCTGCCATTAACTTAATTAAGGAAATAGATACAAGACAAGGGAAACGAAGAACATAACCAACCAGTTCAGAATGAGACTGAAAATAATGGAGGTAGAAGGACTATTCAAAGACTTTACATTACCTAAATCAAGAGAGAGTGACGGTGTGAATTTGTACAACATATGTAGGATCAGGAACAAGTGTTGTATGTTTACCTTGTCGTCATTTGGTATGTTGCGCAAGGTGTGATAAACAATTAAAACAGTCCGAAGAGTAGAAGAAGATGAACTTATATGTTTTAAACTATATACGTAAACAAAACATTTTCTTAACTCCGTTAATTGTTGTATAATATAAGCAGCAGAGATGGTGAACAGACCACTATTTAGAAGAGTCCATTCGCGAAAATAAAGCTTCCTACGAAAACAAAAATACAAGGTCAATAATGCTAAACCGAGACTTGTAACCGAAAGAGGTCTCTAATTGGTTTATTTTATCTTTGACGCTTGTATTTTTCAAAATGTTTTGCGTCCTCGTTTACCTACCCCGACACTCACTGTTGTTCGACCCCTCCCTGCTGCTGTAGCGTAATTAAATCGTTATTATATCAATAATAACACTAGCCATGGAATCTCATACAGCTAAACTAGCTCGACAGCGACTAGAGGCAATTAAAAAATATCTTCCAGTTCGTGATTCTGTCAAACAAAAATTACAAGAGCGTCAGGAGTCTCGGGTGGAATTTCCAGAAGGTGCAGAACACTTATTTAAACCAATTGTCGAACCAAACAAGAAAATTGTTACAGCAACCGAGGCAGCACAAAAAGCTCCTGAAACATTACCTGGCCGTCTTCAAGCAGCTCAACCACAACCTGAAGTTCAGCCTCCTCCAAACTTTAGAGCTAACATTACATATAAATTTACACTTGAAGGTATAGTGTTATCATGGACTCAACCCAGGTAATTAATATTGCCGAGTTTGGATATCGTTACAGAGATAGGTATTTAAAACCCGAATATGTTAACACTCTGAAATCTGTCGATGGTGTTAAGGATGTATATCGCATGGCTACTGATACTCCGCAGATTAGATCTGAGAGAGATGTTAATCAGCTTAACATTTTTAACCAGGCAGTAGATGAGTATATTGAACAAGTAAGACAAGAAAGGAGACACAAAGAGTAGAAATGAAGATGCAACTTGAAAAAGCTAGACGAGAGAGGATAATAACAAGTAAGAAAATAACAGACAAAACAACTCTACCATCACCCTCAAAACCTTCTCTACCATCACCCTCGCAACTTCCTCTACCACAATCATCGCCGCCGCCAAAAATAAATACAATAGATAGATTTACTCATGAAGGTATTGGCGCTATCAGGGATCCAGACCAAAAAATAGATATTGCAGCATATGGATACTATAAAAGAGATAGATATGTAAATTCCAAATATGTTAAAAATGTGAAACGTGATAACTGGATTTTGAGTATATCGCGTCGCTAATGATAACAAGCAGGTCAGACGTGGTGATGAAAATTTTGCTAAATTTACCCAGGAAGTAAATAAGCATACAGAACAAATGATATCAAACAAAACAACAAGTAAGGAAAAAGAAAAATGGTATGATACAGATCCTGGCCCCAGCGCCACTGGAAGTGGTCTGTCCAACGGTGGCCCTGATAAACTTTGTCCCAATAACGTCCTTGCCGACGTGGACAGACTAGAAATCCTCAGTGGAGGAAAACGAGCCGGTAATAATTGCCCAGAAATCATTAATGAAGCAGCTGCTATTTGTCAGAGATTATTTACAGGCGGTATCATGGACATTAATGTTTATCGTTCTCTCATTGATGAAATCATTGACGATTGCCACAGTGATTGAGGGTATGCAATTAGATCAGTGACAAGAAAATCAAATGATCATACATAATGCTCAGCGTGGATCTGTAATGGTCAGGGTGATAAATTGGCAATTACCTACGTATAAAGCGATTTACCGAGATGGACTCGGTGATGTTGTTCAGGGTCTATTTAGAAGGATATCCCCAAATGCAATACCGATTGCAAAGCAACTGGGGATGAAAGCTATTGACGTTGTTCGTGATAAAGGTATTGGTGCTGTTGGTGATGTTGCTGGTAAAGCATTCTCAGCAATCAAGGATAGACTAGCACGATTAATAAGACGACAACTGCAATCAGTAAAATTGCCCAGCACTGAAGTTATGCCTACAAATGTTAGTAAAATAATAAATCAAGCTGCAAATCAAAAACTAGCAGAGCTGGCTGGTGTACCCATGTTAGAAAAGAAACAAATATAACTGCAAGTTTAATATCAGGAAGTGGTCTTCGTGTTAGACAATAACAACTATAATAAAGATGTTCAAACGTGTATCTGATCCCGCATTTAACATGGATGTGCCAGTTCTCAAAGATGAATCTGTGCGAGATTATCAGTATTATTCTTATGACGCACGTGTACCTAACGCACGTGGAAGAATCGAATTACAAGTTCAGGATACAAGTAGATATTTCTTGCCCACTGAGGCATTTATTTAGATAGAAGGTAGACTTTTGAAAGCAGATGATACAGCATACGGAATTGGTGATCGAGTTGGTTTTGTTAATAATGGCGTCATGGTGTTATTTAACAGCGCCACATACATGATTGACTGAAGAAATATTGAATCATGCTTGGAAAACGTTGACGTTGCCACGACGATACTTGGCCTTGCAAGATACAGCAATGATTAATCAAGATCAGCTGGTACATCAATGATGTTTGTAAAGGATACAACTGATCATCCAGAAAGCAGAAACGTAACACTAAATGCAGCTGGAACTGAAGTTTCATCGATGAATGAAAACTTCAACTTGGGATTCGCATCACGTCGATCAATGTTGAATGGCGATGAAGAATTTTCATGTGTGATTCCACTTTCACATATATTTGGATTCTGTATAAATGTTTAGAAAAGTTATATTTGGTGCAAAACACACCGTGGTACTTGTCAGAAAAGCCACCGTCAATGATGCAATATGGCCGTTGATGCAGGGAAAGTAATACTAACAAAACTTTCGTTGTGGATGCCGGTAATAACTTCATCACTGGCCGAAGAACAACGGTTACTTTCTTTTATAGATCAAGGTGGTAAATCAGTATTGTCATTGTTGGCGATGACCACAGACAATATTCAAAGTAATGTTGCTGGGTGATTCACATGGCAGATAGCATCACAGCAGGGAGTGTCAGCACCACGACATATATTCATCGCGTTTCAGGAAAATACCAGAGCAGATTCGCAGGAACGAAATCCAATGGTGTTTGACACGCTTTAAGTTAGTGAAGTTTCTTTGAGGATAAATGGACATCAAGAACCTTCTGAAGATATATTATTGAATTTTGAACACAATCATGTTGCACGTGCATATCATCGGTTGATGACATTTATGGGGCGTGATCAGAATGTGGATTCTGGTTTGCAGATATCTCAGCGTGATTTCACAACATTACATCTGATCTATTATTTATCACTGGAACACTTGGATTTGCTCAGACAATCAGTCGTTGACATACATTTCCGAGCTCATGTAGCACGAGTACCTGCTGCCATACCTGGTCCACCAGC
>JAECUM010028929.1:0-23312 GCA_016617855.1 Megalonaias nervosa | reverse complement strand
CTAAAATGAACATTAAAATAGAAAATCTTGCCACGGTGGTTTTAAACCTCTTATTATAATAGAAATGTGCTGTTCTTGCTAATTCTTAAAATAATTTATTTTGTTGGGTTGTTGTTGTTGTTGTTTTATAAATATTTTAACAGGAGAGAGACACGAACTGGAAAATAACAACAAGCAAGAATATTAAAGCTTAATGAATATTTAGTAACAAACAATCCTGCGACATCTATTTCAGCATCCAACCCCAAGAAAAAGCACAACACATTTCTCAAGTTAGCAGAGACTAAGGCAATAGACCTAAATGGCAAAATATTTCCAGTATGATTTTTGGTTAAAAGGCAAAACAATATTTCAATGGATACACTGTTTTCTGTTTAAATCATTGATAAGGTAAAAGGAAGACACGAGTTACATTTACTCAAGAGGCCTAATAAGCGTTCCATCTGCAAAAGTTGCAATTTTTAATGCTTCTAGAAGATAAAACTCATGTACTAAAAAATGTATCAAAACCGTGGCTATATGATAAGGAGCTAAATTTCTAACTCGTATTTTTTCTTTTCATGAGTAATGAAACATTTGAGTAGTACCTTTAGCAGTATACATTTACTTTAGATTGAGTATTGGTTCTTTCAAGAGATGGAATGTTATATTTTCTGTATATTTGCTAACATTCTGCCATGCCACAGTGATAACACGTATATATTGAATTTCCTTAAATCACGTTAGCTTCACGTGATCAAAAAATAATTCTATCTTTCCTGTGATTTGGCATTTAATACTGTGCTTTGAATTCAGGTGGAACAGTTGACACGACAGTGCACGAGGTCATGGACAATCGCAAAGTGAAGGAAATTTTCAAGGGAACAGGTAATGCTTGGGGAGGTCAGAGAGTGGACGAATCCTTTAGACAGTTCCTAATTCAGATATTTGGTAATCGAGTGATTCAGGAATTTAAAAAAGTTGCGATGGATGACTACTTTGATTTGCTTCGTGACTTTGAAGTGACGAAGAGGACAATGCAAGCGCCTAGGGAGACCACACTTGATTTGAAACTACCAGCAAGACTTGTAGAGATATTCGAACAAATTTCTAAAGAGAGTCTGAAAGATAGTATCACTGGGACTCCTTTTGCATCGAATCTAGAGCTGTTGCCAGGGAATAAACTGAGAATGGACCAAGAAGTCTTCAAAACTTTCTTTGCTGAATCTGTGAATAGGTTAATAGATCACATGCAAGCTTTCTATGATGCGAATGATCAGTTTGGTATATCCATTGCTCTTCTTGTCGGAGGTTTCTCGGAATCCCCTCTGCTATTTAATGCAATAAAAAACAAGTATCCTTCCTGGAAGATTGTGGTCCCTTATGATCCAGGACTTGTCGTGCTGAAAGGAGCAGTCATGTTTGGTCACGAGCCATTGTGTATAACGTACAGGGTTTGCAGGTATACGTATGGAATATCGCATGCAGTCAGCTTTGAGGATGGAGTACATCCACTGGAAAATTTAATGGTCACTCCTAACGGTCGTCGGATTTGTAATGGTGTCTTCAAGTCGATTATGAAGGAGGGGGATTTGTATAAATGTGGGGATACCATTTACAGAGGTACACTTTATCCAGTAGATGACGACCTCGACCATGTCTTCCTTCCAATCTATGCTAGCAAAGACAAAAACGTCAAGTACACTACCGAAGCTTCCTGCGCGATGTTAGGAGAGCTTAGGGTAGATGGGCTTGACATGAGTGTTTCCCGTCTTGAAAGAGAAACTGACATTAACTTAATCATTGGAATTTCTGAAATTATAGTTCAGGCAACCGAGAAAAGATCTGAGAGGAAACTGAAAGCATCAATTAACCTTTTGCAATGAACAATTAATACATATCAAATTCTAAGTAAATAATTATCCAGAAGTGTATTTCCGACTCTTGAGCTCTCTAAATTGTATCTCTCGGCTCTCTGCAGCTGGGCTATATTGCCATGAATGCACATAAAATATGGAGTCTTTCATGAAAAAGAATAAGTTTACTTTACTTCACGTGTCACAAGTGTAAGAATACAATTTATTTCCATAATTATCTTGATTGTCAGTGCCTGATGTAAAGGAAATTAAATGTTATGGGATGGAGGATCATTCATAAATGCAGTTGGCTATCTCAGAAATGGCAAGCATCTCCAGTGAGTTGACAAATAAATGATTGTCATCCTGCCTCGGTTACCACAGGTTTTCTTATCCTCACTATACATTTGTAACACTTTACTGTTTGCTTGGTTTAAATATTCAAAATCATTAGAAAAATCAAGGGCGCGAGAAAAGTACACTCAATCCTGTCATGTGCCAATGCAAAAATCTAAAGAAAATGTAAATAAAGATTTGGATTATGAAATTGCAAGATTTGAATTGTCTGTGTATATATGTGTTATGAGATCGCCTTCTCCAGGTAGAACGGTCGAACATGTCTGGCGGCATGTAGAAGAGGACGGTTGCAAGTAGTTATTCTTCTGTAAATGTTCTATGCAGAATAGTTTCGGCACGCTATAATGGCACTGATACGAAGATTCATATTGTTTTATATCACTCAACCATAGATTAATGACCTGCTCGGATCTATATACATGGGGTGAATATATGAACAATCAACGGTAACTAGAATCAGTGTCTCCGTCTGAAGTATAGAACTGACTATGCCACAATCCAGGGGACATGCCTAATGTTCACCGTTTAATAATCTAAGTACTATATCAGTATCATACTAGCAATACTTTCGTGTACGTATCTGTTAAAATAATTCCTTCAAATTACTTATTTATCTGAAAAGTTACTCTTTTCGCATTTCCTTGAATCGCTTAAAGTGTCATTAGGCTCGTGTTGTTTCCTTGTCCAAACATAGAACTTTAAATTAATAGTCAAGTCCCTTCTGTGACTGGCTATTTGAGAGAAATTTTGAAATTAACTGCAAAGCTACTGATGATCCTTGTATGAGAATTATAAACTTTGGCTACTATTTCCACAACATGTTTCAGCTAATATTTTAAAACTTTTGCTTGAGTAAATTCTCCCGTCTTTATCTTGAAACCTGACATTAACTCTAGGCATGCTTATTCCACGGTCGATTGATATGTCTATTGACAAAGCTCTGTAGATAATAATTCACTGATCCTTGCTATACAATGGATTTCTACTTCCATCGCTAAAGCCAATTTTCTTCATAGTTTGCAAATCGAAAAATAACGTTTTACTAGACAGAAATATATACAATTTCAAATTTATTTCCAAACTTCACAAACTTGTCCAGTTGTATAAGGCCATATAATCTACATATGAATAGAACGTTTGAAGTTTAAATCAGTTCATCTGTAATGTTCGCTTCATGCATGTTTTTAAAATAAAAATAAATTAATGTATGTATATACGGATTGATAGATAAATAACGAAATAGAAATTGATGCATTTTGTCTTAACTGTCACGATCTGTTTGTAGTGGTTATCAAACACATGACCAAATGCATGTCAATTTACGCAGTTTGAAAATTTACATTTATTACATCGTTAAAGTTCGTGTATTTCCAACATAGTGAAAATCAGAACGAGATGGTTTTGAATACAATAGTAATCGTGACAATAAGTTATCTCCTCATTCCGCGAACAAGAAACCTTTGCTGATAAATGACCACCCTGCTACTGATATAATAAGATGCATGTAAGCTAATTACTCCTCTGCATATGAAAGCAACCTACGAAAACTAGCCAATATTTACCTGCGTATTTCTAACTCTTATCTTCCCGAATACTGGATGGAAAAATAACACCAATAAACCGCCAGTTTTTATTCAACAGATAAGTTTATAAATCGCGTCAAAATTATTTTTCTTTAAGTTGGCACCGTCGTAAGTTAGATCATTGTTCATTAACTTCAGCTGTATCCTAAATGTAATTCTGTCTCATTATTAATAATGTAACGCCGAATCCGGGCTACAAGATTTTGGGTACTCCTGTCTAGCTTTTGTTAGCAGGAATAATACAAAACCTATAGAATAAACATTGAAATTATTTATTTGTAAATTACCTTAAGAACAAGAACAGAGTAACATGCATTTACTGATTTTCTATACAATTCCGTAGATATAAACATTTGAGACTTACGTAAAACCAGATAATTACGGAGACAAAGGTGATCGACTCCCACGGGGTAAGGTGCAAGAGAGCTTCAAAGATTATTGCACCTTCTCCACCTCTCTCTGGGTGGATTAAAGAATATATTTGCAATGATTTATATCATTTAGAATTTAAATTATAGTAGTATGAGACATGAGTTGTTTAAGTCGGGGCGTTGAATTATGTGAAGGTAAAGTATTAACAGCAGTGAGCATAAAGAGGGTTTCTTAGCAAACCTCTATATTGTATTAGGACGACCAGACAATCTTACCCATAGACCCCGAAATAGTACAACAAATAAGAAAACAACTTTGTTGAGGCAACAGCATTGATTTCATTATCGATTATCTAGCTCGAAGACCTATCAAGGAAATCATCATCGTCGTCAGACAAAATAGGGTTGGCTAAGAAACAATCCCCTTTATGCTCACTACTGCGGTTTTTATTTTATATTTTACACAAAATTTTACTATTACCTATTTTCAATATCCACACAAAATTTTACTATTGCCTATTTTTGACATTCACACAAAATTTTACATAAGATCACTATTTTTGACATTCACACAAAATTTACTGTACAATTTTTTACATTCACACAAAATTTATTGTAATAACCAATTTAAACACTTTCTAAAATCAATACTATCAAACGTCTTATATCCTAACGCGAATGTATTAATGCCGTCAGAACAATATCGCTTATCATCAAAATTACACAGACCAGATTTTATGATAACATTAATCTCAATTTTATGACGATTACATGTTATTGTCATCATGTCAACATAACCAGAAAATCAATCTAGCTCAGCCTTATAATTATCGAATCCTATCACCTTAACTGCTACATTTCTTTTGATGCCTTTTGCTCGTTTTTTAAATTTATTATCTGACAGTTTTAAACAGTACACTTTCCTTCGTAATCCGATAAACTCAACGATAAAAACAAAATTTGTTTCATCCTTAAACTTTCCTGTAACTATTTTGTTATTGTCACAGTGAAATCCGCTGTTTTTCGAATAATCTGAAACATCAAATAATTCTCGGCTATCGTAAAATTCTTGATAAATATAATCAGATTGTATTTTGTACATTAGCGAGTCAGAGGCTATGAATAACAGCTCTGCATCTGCCACTTAACCTTAGCAAAATCATAGTGTAACCAGTACATTAACTTCTTTGATATCTCAAGTACTGCCATACCGACATAAACTGGCTTGTTCAACTTTAGATTTGTCTTTCCTTTATGAATGGCTACTAGATTTTCATTAAATATTTTCATACTAACAAAATCATCAGATGCAACAAGTTTATTACGACGTTCCACGTTATTAACGATCTCAATATTGACTCGCTTTCTGATATTTTCCATTGTCTTGCCGAAGACGCTTTTATTCATGAGCTTGAAAAAGTTTTTTCGAATTCTGTTTTTGCAACTGCTCTTCGGCTAGTATTAACGTCGATGTAATCTTTCATCCAACGTGATTGATTAAAATTTATAACACGATGAACTTTTCTTAGAACAAGACCATGATCAACTGCATGTTTAAGATTTTTATAGTGTAAAATATAGCTCTGTTTGATAAGTATATTAGGAACTAGTTTATGAACAAGAGATTTACCCCGCGAATAATTTCTCTGTTCATCAGATAATAAACTGTAATCTGTCAACATCGACTCTGGACAAAACGGATAGTCATAATGTTTATCATCCAGTTCAACAGGATAGTCAAGATCAACTTCAACAAAAATAACTAATATCGTCTGTTACGATTTTATCAGTTTCATCAAAAAACTTTGTTTCTTTGATCCATCTGAAACCACAAACCGGCATAGACTCGGACATCGCATAACCGTACAGGTTGTTGCTATCAAAATAGGTTGTAAAACTTGATGGCGCTGTATTATCATAGTCGTGTTAATACTTATTATTGGCCTTGTCATATTTTTTTGTTATGACACTTATTCCGCCTCTGATTCCTCGCGCAATGAAACAGAACATATCTGGGTCTGTTAACAATTCCAATTTTATTTTGCTATGTTTCAGTAATGCATCCCTTCTTAGCCCTGGTGCTGAATAATACCAAGCTGGGTCAGGTCCTTGTTATCAGCTCTGACATCTCTGAAATTTTCAAATATATCTCAGAGCAACTACACATCTGTGATCAGATATGTCATGATAATCACCGAAGTTTTTACACTCGAACGTGTCCCATATCGATTTAGCATAAGAATAATCATCATTACAAACGCACTCCAGATTTAACCGAGAATAAGACTTATCCTTGTCAGGTAAACTTGAATCATCAAATTTATCCCAATTATCAAGATACTCATAAGGAAAAATTCCTTTTCTTGTAAACAAGCTTGACTTATTACCGAAATGTTCAGCCTTTAACAAGCTCATCTAATGATGCAGTCATAAACTGCAGACCATCAATAAATCTTCTCTTACCTAGTGTCACAGACATGTACTTGTCAGTGTTATTAGGAATACATTTTATTTTATCTTTGTTGTTAATTTTCAGACGCTCTATTATATCCTTATTCAACTATAATATGAGAATCAGATCCTCTGAAATTCTGAAAGACAACAGGAACGAAAGCTGGTGCGGTATATTTTAATTTACATTTGTCACGTTATAGACCGCGATACTTTCCATTTATGTGACAATGACCTTTCACTCGATCTTGATCAAGTGCCCTTTCACAGATGTGACATATTTTTGCTGCAGCAAATTCAGATTCTTGTTTTATTGTCAGCGGTCTCATCGCTGTTGTCATAGCGAGTAACATCAGGATGAAATCAATTTCTTTGATGAGGTTTTTCAAAAGCCAGACAGCAGGATCCGCGCCACGATAAATCTTTATTGATTTTGATAAACGTTTATCAACAGCACAAACAACTTTATATGCTACTCCAAAAGGAATATGTTCTTGAATTTTTCTTGTCGAAGATTTATCAGGGTTATTTACTGTTCCTACCAATGGAAGTAAAATAAACTCGATATCTGCGCAAATAACAAAAGGCACTTTCATCTTGTGTCTGTAGTTTGTAAATTGGAATATCTTTTCATCTTCTCCAGGCATAGATATCCACTGTACGTCAGAGCAATACTCAAGATGTCGATCGAGAACCATCTGAGACTTACAGCCGTGCAAGCATCTGACACATACATATTTCATTTCTTTATGCTTGTTGTACTGACTTCCGACTAGCCTGTTAAAGTTTTTTATCCACTCGTAATGATTTTTATAAAACAGTAAATTTCTTGTTGTTTGTGATGCTCGATAGCTGATGTATCTGGGATATATCTTGTGATTCATTATCGACTCCGTAGACGTTAATTCCTCCAGATAACAGGAGATTGTTCTGTTTTTCAAATTTTGGAATTTGATTCTCAGCAATACGAAAGTCAATATTGCTAAAGTTTAGATTGTTATCATGACTAATATAATTCGATACTCGATAAGGATGATCTCGTGCTAGAAATAACGCCGATAATATAGCCCACTGAAAACACCTGTCGTCACTGTTCTTGATACTGACACAACATTTTGATTTTCTTTTATTTTAGTTCGCAGCTCAGCATATGAGTTACCTCGTAATGGACTATATTTCACAGTGTGAATAATATTTCTGTTATTTTATCAAATCTCCAACCTGATCCTGACGATGTGTACTCATCGATTTTTTCCATTTTTCCTGAAATATATTATCTGACAACGACATTAAATCTGTCCCAGTTAAAATTCGACCAGATTTTTGATGTGATATAAAGATCAGCAAATTCCTCGCGTTGCTGTTGAGACGCAAGCTGCTGAGATTCTTGAATCCCCGAATAGATATTTATTTTAGAAAACTGAACATAAAATTGTACTATTATTTTCAAACCCTTGTTCGTGGCAAGCTCAGATTCAGTTGTTGGCAGAAGTAGATGAGATAAATTTTTGGTAGAGAAATTTACAAGTAGAAATTTACAAGTAAAAGTTTATTATCAAATCTCCAGCTGTTATCAAACCCAGCAAATGCAGCTGCAATTTTTTTTAAGACTCATAGCTTTTTCTCGAGAATAAACTTTTCTTTGCGATATCAGCAAGTTTCAGCATCGCTATGTTTACTGTTTTACATTTCTCTAATAGTACAACACGAAAATGTCAATTAGAGATTTGAAATTGTTATTATTAAAACAGCAGTAAAATTATGCTTAGTGGACTTACACCAACGGTTAGTGAGCAGGAGATATTCTACGTTCACTAGAAGTACAACTGCTATGCTAGAAACATGCTGGGAGTAGTGATTAATCTTAAAACTAAAGCTTCGTTTGGGATTAGAACTCCAGAGGGTTATACAATTCGAAGAGAAAGTGAAGATGATATTGATTACACTGAAATGTTCTTACACGAATTTATTTATACGTTGTTCTGTGATGAGATTCCAACTGGGATGCGAGTATATCATGTGAATGGTAGTGTAACAGACAATAATATCGCAAATTTGTCTTTGCAAGACGAGTTTTAATCACATCCGGTCTATGTTTTTACGAGGCAAAAGCCAGAGGAATTATCAGAAATAATAAAATAAAAACAGTTGTTGGTTATATAAAAAAATGGTTATTTGAGTGTAGGTGTTAGAGGAAGAAATACTGACCAAGTTAAATATTATTATCATAGTTTCGTATTTGAGGTATTTTATGGCATTATTTCAAGTGGCTTCGTTATTGATCATCGTAATAATATTAAAACCGACAACCGTCCTGAGAACTTGGACCTTGTTACACAACAAGAAAATACTAGACGAGAAAAAGGAACGTTTAATCTTAAACAACCTGTAAGACTTGTTATTTCAGCTAATATTGAAACTAGAGAAGAAATTTCATTTCCTTCTATAACAGCAGCTTCAAAGTATTTTAGTGTTCATTCACAATCAGTCAAAGATGTTGCTGATTGTAAGATAAAATCAGCATTATCAAAAAGATTTAATGTCACAATTGTCTTTCGATACAAATCACCTGCTGTTTACTAATTGTGCGACGACGTTGCTTGTCAGACAGAAATCAATCATTTTGTTTAAAGTTTCCTCGTCGTATTCGACCAGGATCTTGCCGTATCGACCTCAACATTGTTGAGCAAGATTTTTACAAAATCCTGTTCTACTATAACGTTGCTCTCGCCGTGAAAAAAGATTCTTATATTCACCACATTAGCTCGAGCAGCAAATCTATCAATTATCTTAATAATCAGCACAAAAAGCTGTTCACAGATCAATTTTTAAAATATTTTTTAGGTCTTCCCTCGTCAAACAACAGTGAGCCCACTTCATAACAGTATTCCTGTAATATTGAACAAATATTTTTTGGTACTTCTCAAGTTCTGATTCCTCAGAATCTGTTAGTAGCACATTAAACGCCGAGTAAGGATCATATTTAACGATTTGACATTTTATTAGAGTAATTAGACAAAAGTCTTATATATAAGAGATATCTTTACTCTAATCTTCATCGTGATACTGTAAAGTGAAATCCCTATACTGTTAACAGTCAAGATGAAAGGCATCTCAATACTGCTAGCAGTATCAAGTTCGATCAAGAAACGTATCTATTTCCTGTCGTCGACGATAAAGTTGCTGATGAACCAGGTGTTATACCTCAATATGAACAAGTTTTTGTAGCAGCAAAATCCCGGTACAATGTAAATATCACCTTGCCAAAATTATTAAAAAATTTAATTTTACTATCTCTGAGCATTAGATATTCTGGGAGTTATTAAAGCCGTCCCTGAATCTTGGACAGCTAGACTTTTATGGTCGTCAAAGAAATATAAAATTTGATTTTGTTTGCTAAGATTGTTAACCTGATGGGAGAGTGCGAGCACTCCGCACATTCAACAACACGAAGACAACATTTGATATCATTATGCAAGCCAGTGAAATGTAAGTCTGTCCTTTTGAAATACGAAAAGATTTACTGTGTCTGGATCGTGGGGTGTTCCACGCCCTGCGATTAAAGATTTTCTATTTCACTAGTTGGTATCAGACTACTAAAACTGTCACTATAACCTCTCCATTTAACCAACCTTCGCTTCCATTTTCTTGCTATTACTCGCTCGATGACGATTATATCCTGCTCCGTCTGCTGCAGATCCTGTTCGTAAAAACGTCTAATCATTTCTTCTCTGGGATTGTTATCCCCCGGGATTTTTATCCCAGGCCAGATCCTTCAGCTTATACGTAACAGGTATTGTTGTTACAATATTATCCACAACAAACACCTCTTCGGACCAGTTTAGAGTGAATCCATTTTCGAATGTTTTCTTTACTAACGAAATTCAAACACGATCACCGACTTTAAACTTGAGTCTTCGGTACATATTCTTATTCACCAGTACTGGAGTTTTGACTGCTTCGTTGGGCGACATTCAAAATGTTTTATGTTTAGTGTTATTGTAATCCGATCCAATCTTTGGCAGATCATCAACATACCTGTTAGTGTTTTTAGCTGCGAGTTGCTTATAGATCTTTTCTTTTAACGTGCGATTAAATCTCTCGACGTTGACACCTTTTTCTTCATTTCTAGTGATGTACTTAATGATATTGTTCTGCTTTAGAAACTGCTGGAATTGCTTATTAAAAAAACTCCGCTCCGTGATCAGTCCAAATTGTATTTCGTTTTCTTTCTGTGCTGGTAATATCTCTTAACGCATTAGTTATCGTTTTTCCTGTTTTATCTGCAACAGGTACACTAAACGCGTATTTAATAAAAATATCAGCTACGTTCATTAGTACATTTTGCTCTCGTTGTACCGTGCAATTTTTGACATATCAGCAAGATCTATCTCCCAAATGTCATCAACTGCATTTGCGACGACCTTTCGTCGAAGATACGTTTTCTTTTTGGTTTGTAAAGTTCATGTGAGAGAGTGCTTTGCACTCCGCCATCTCCGAGCGGCATTGTCCCAATGACAAGTTTATATTTTGTTCTTTTAATACCTTGCATTAGATTACGATCAATTGTTTGCTCTCGCAGCCTGTGAAACAGGCCGCCGTTTGGTTTCATATCTTTTATCTCGTGAAGCATAATACGATCACGACCAAGTTTATCGGTTTCGTTGTCACGGTAACGTACGTTATGACGCATTGCGGTTTCATCAACCTAATTATAGGGTTCTTGATCTGGAATTGGGTTGTCATTTTCGGTAATTTGCCAATTAACTTGTGAATATCTAAGCCGGATCCGATTACAGATCGCTGATTACAACACTGACAGTAAGTTATTATTTTATCCTGCTCTATACACAGATTGCAGTCAGTTTTACACTTGCATGAAACACTTTGCATTTTGATAATAATTTGATAATAATTTAATCGTCGACTAAAATAACATCAGGAATTCTTTGCGTTCCTCCAGGTAGGGAGTCACGTTTAAGAAATATTCTTTTTTCTGCCACAGGTAGAACAAACACTTTTCAGCATTAATCTTTTATTTTCAGTTGTTTCCGTAGTTTCGTTTGTATTTTCCGTGTTACTTCTGCACTTGAGGCAATACGTAGTCATTTTTTCATATTGGCTAGTTAGATAAAATTGCAATTTTGTCGTTTTCCAAGCTTGGTTTAGGTGTTAACTGCAATATTAATTTCAGAAAATCACCCAGTGTTTTGGACTGGGACATTTTGTTTCATAAACATAACACAACAATATCCACAAGCTGCAGTTCCAACTGGTTGAAGCTTATTAGAAGAGTGATTTTTTGGTACTTTTTCGATGATAGCACGTACTGTTGATAACATCACTTCGAGGTAGACCAAACGAATCAAAATAATTGTTTTTATAAATTGCTACCCAGTGTGTACCAAATCCATCATTAAAATAATGAATATTTATTACACAACAGCTGCAGCTGTTGGCAGAGAACGAAGATCTCCAGGTTGCGATGATAACTCATCTTTTGAAAACACTCTTCGAAATCCGTTGACATCTTTC
The DNA here is from genome assembly GCA_016617855.1 of Megalonaias nervosa. Taxonomy (NCBI): domain Eukaryota; kingdom Metazoa; phylum Mollusca; class Bivalvia; order Unionida; family Unionidae; genus Megalonaias; species Megalonaias nervosa. The sequence continues at coordinate 11,180 of JAECUM010028929.1, read as the reverse complement.
AGCTTATCTAGAATCTCAAAGTTGTTTAACGGCGGGTACCAGGTAGCATTGGTCCTCACCTACGTTCTATCCTCAGCAGATTCGGAAGAAAACTTCCCGCTATTCCGGCTAGCAACGGCCCTATGAATCCACTTTGGACCTTATTTTTAGTTGTTTTAATTTTAGTTGCTGTTTTACGTTTTCCAGGCATTTTTTTATTACTGTTGTTAGACAAAAGTGAAATGCTTTGCATTTTACATAAATTGTTTGATTCTGTTACCGGAAACAGCCTTTTAGTTGCACCTGATATGGCACCTGATGATGCAGCTATTCTAATGTTCCTAGTACTGGCAATAATTTCGGTAGTACCGTATTTACAATAGTTGCTAGTGCAGGTCCCAGAAATCCTCCACTTACTTCGTTACTTCGAACCATTGCAGTTATTTGTGCTGCTCATAAACGTAAGATAAAATGTTTTTGCAGTCGCATTTTATTGATTTACCTTTGTGCTAGCATCAGTTTTGCTGGTAGTGGATCCCTCTGCGTTCCGCCGCTTTGTGTTCCAAAATCTGTCTTCAGTGAAACTGACTGTCGTTTAATGATAGCTTGTGTTAGATTTTTAAATTGTCAAGGCGACAGGTTTTTTCGTGTATACTATATTTTCATTGTATTTTATTTTATTTTTGTTTGCTAACATTGTACCGCAGTCATTCTGCCTTTTGTTAGAAATCAGTACATTCTACCGCTTGCTAGAAAATCAATACACGCTTGCTGTAAATTGCAAAGCACTTCAAATGCAGAACACTTCATACCTGGACAGTCATTTTGCCTTTTGTAGAATCGATTTTAATGAATCAATCAGATATAATTAGCGCATATGGATAATACGTAACAGCTCCTGGAATCCCTCTCAGTGTCCATATAACCTCAATATCACAAGTTGATCCAATAGCTCGTTGGCTATGCTTACTGACGTCAAAGTGAATTATCGGATAAAGTGTTTTAAATTCTTCGACTGAACTTTGGGATCCACTGTCAGCATCCTGATACTTTTGCATTGCTTCCATAAGGTACATATGCGCAAGAGATACGTTTCTTTTAGCTAATGCTGCAGCATTAGCTGCAAAGTTGCATTCGATCGCTCGTTCTGGATACTGTTTAGAATTTATTCTGACAAATATTCGTCTGACATCTGGACTGCCGAAAACAGACTTGTTTTGATTTTGATGGCCACGTCGGTCTTGTTGCTGAAATACGATAAATACATGCCTTGTTAACTGTTCGCTTGGCGTTGTTGTTATTCGCCATGTGTTATCAGTCGAATTTGTTATTGCTGTTTGATAAATTTTATTTTGTATAAAATATAATTTCTTTGTATACGCGGTGAACATCGCCTCAAGTTCGATTGTTTGATCGATAGATGGAACGACTCGTGGCATCCATAGGGCTAGTCGTGAAATTACAAACTGAAAATTATTAGCAGCATCACCATAATCAACAGCAGCACCAACACCACCAGCAGCAGTTCTCATCAGACAATCGCTTTGATCAGCTCGGTCAAGTATGAGTGTATATTTTATACCACGAAATACCTTATTATAGTCGCGGAAAACCCAAATAATGTGCTAAGCGGCAGCATCACTATTATTTTACTTAAGTAATCTGTAATGTTTCGTCGTTTAGCGTAACCCTCGTTATATGATCGGTTTCTAATCTTTATTATATTTATTATCCTATTTACGGTTGCTAACATTGCAGTTAAAGCAGCATGTGCAGCTGCTGCAGCAGTTCTAAAATACTACAGGCGGCAGTCAACGAGGTTCTTACAGCGGTTTCATTTGCATCTGCAGATGGTGCAGCAGTTTCAAGATCTAAAGCGTTATTAATAAGGAAATTTCTTACAGAAACTAGATCAGCAGCAGCGACTGTTCCAGCTGCAATTGCATTAGAATAAATGAATTCATTTGTAATAACAGCTCCGGATCAGGTATCTTTGAACCACAGTATATTTGTTGCAACAGATCGTGAGTAGTCGTCGCTGAACGAAACCACGTTAAAAATTGTGCTTGCTATTGATAATTGCATAGAAATATCTTCTACGGTTGATTAGCTAGTTGATATCTAGTGCGTTTGAACAAACTCCAACCGTTATTCACGAGTGATACTTAAGTACCAGCAGCAATATTACCACCTGCTGTTGTTCGTATACTTCCTCGTACTTCAAGTACGGCTTTGTGTGGCAGTAGAAACACATCTTCGTCTCGTGTGTTAAATTTCCTAATGCCTTGCTTATCAGGTTCGTTTGAATTTACGTCGAGATACTCAACGTATTCAAATTCTGTTATAGAGGTTTCTGTAGGTATTTGCTAGGTCAGGTCTAGGTAATTTTGATAGACATTTTTTATTTGTAATTGTTAGATAAAATCGTGAGCGTTTTACGCTAAAACGCGGCAACATCAACGAACCACACCGCGGTTTCAGGTTGTGTTGTAGTTACTAATTTTCTAATAATTTCTTCGCCTGGCGGAGATAGCAATTTTATGTCGTTTTTATCAACGCCATAACTGTTTCTGATGTTGGAGCTATGTCAGAAATTACTTGTTTTATATCCCTATCACTTGCGATAGGTGGAGTTCCCTTAATTTTATCAACAATCGTTTGTCAGACAGCTGTGCCCGCTGCGGAGGCGGCTTCTATGGTAAAATCTTTTGAAGCGTCTAACGCAATAGGTGTTACTTTGTTTGCAATTCCAGGTACATTTTCAATTATTTTAGAGAACGTATTTCCAAAGAAACCTCCCACGATTTTTCTGCGATAAATTTTTCGTTGTTTCATTTTGTTATACAAAGCTGTCTGATAAAATTTATCCGACCGACCTCAAGTGCAGATAATATGTAACAATTTCGTTATTGAGATTGATCAGTCAGTGTCATAGTGGTGGAAGATATTTGATTTTCGACACTAACAGGATAGTAGATTATTTGCCGTGGAGTTAGTTGCATCAGCGAATCTAGTGGAACATCAGGAGAAAAACTATAAATAGTTTCCCTTTACTGCCAAGTGCCGTATACGATCAGCTAACAATCGGAGCAGTTTACTAAATCGAGTTTATATTTGTTATATACACTGGTAACTCTCCCTCGTATGAAACTGAAACACTTTGTGATCAAGAACCGTATTGTTGTCGAGCAAAACCTAGCAACGATCCGATGCTGTTGGCCGTACTAAAATCAATAAGAATATTGTTTTTCAACGTGATTCTGGCACCTAGCGTGATATAGTTTGGAATGAGCTAATGTAAGTAATTTAGTATTCCCATTATATTTTACTTTTAAATTTTGTATATTTTCCAAAAATGGTAATATATATTTCAGCGATAATACTTTTTCGGTATTTTTTTAACAAGGTAAACTGCATTACATGTTCTGTTGCGCGACAGCGAAAAGTAAGATTTTGTCTTGTCCATTTCGCTGTTGCTGAGCGGGATGTCATCAAAGACAATTATTTTATGCTCCTCTGAATCCAGCTCGGCAACTGGAATAAGATCTTCAGGTTGTTTTATGATAACAATATCATCACCAGCGCCAATTTGATTTGTCAGTTTTTCGTTATTCTCACTAAGCAGCTCATATTTATCCTGCTGTGGACTTATAGTGTAAATATAAACTCGATAGTAGCTGAAGATGTCGTTAAGTAATAGATTCATTAGAAGGTTAGTTTTGCCTGATCTAGTTCGTCCTACTATCAGATAATAACAATCTGGCAGGTAGTGGTTTTGTTGATGTTTGATTAATCGATCCGTGTCAAAGTTAATTATGCTCATTCTGTATTAAACTACATTTATAAAACTAAATTTTATCATGCGGTCAAAGTTAAATTTTATAGCGCGGTAATAATAAAAATGAGCTATTACACAAAATTCGGTATGTTAATCGGCAGCTCAGCAGAAAAAACAGCAGCAACTACAACCACTGTGACTAGCGCAGACTTAACAAATTATCTCAAGAAATCCTGAGATACAATGACAGGTAATTTAAGTATGTCAGGTCAGCGAGTACTAAACCTTGAAACAACATATCCACCTAGCAACGTAAATAACACAAAAGCTGTAAGTTTTGCCCAACTTAAGACGATCGATAATGGTAAGTTATCATTGAGAGGTGGAAAAATGACTGGAAATATCAATCTGAGTGGAAACAAAATAATAAATCTGGAAACCGAATACCCTCCTGCTAACGTAAATAACACACAAGCAGTAAGTTATTCACAGCTTAGCGCGGTCGATAATAAGAAGTTGTCACTAGCTGGTGGAACAATTGCTGAAAATATAGATCTGGGCGGAAAACTAATATTTAACACTCAACTCGTTAATACAACGTTGACCAGTAACGATTTTGTAACAAATGTAAAGTTTGTCAAAGACAACTTTGTACGATGACAGGTAGGTTAGATATGGGAGCTAGCAAAATCACATCGTCGTATAATGCAATTGCCGCATCGGATCTTACAAATAAACAGTACATAGACACTGAGATAAGTGCAGCATCAGCAAGTACAATTACTGCTGCGGATGCTACTTATATTTTTTTTAAAAAACCCAGGAGGCACAATTAGAGCTGCTATCGATATGGTTGTCAAGAAGATAATTTCTACGTGTGTACCTGCTGATGTATTTGATCTTGTGAATAAACAGTACGTAGATAGTGTTGTTGCCCAATCACTTGCGATTGGTGGTAGAACAAAACGAGCTAAAAAAAAAAATAGTGTTGGTCACATTCCACATCTCGCTGACGCTATAAATAATCGTTGGGGTCAAGTTTTTATTTGGGAAATAATCCAAATTATGGGTTTGCGTTTAACAGCCCTATGCCTGGTGGGTCAGAGTGGACCACAACGGAGAATCATGTAAATTTTCGATCAAAATAGTGTCCAGAAGCCGTAGCAATATGGAAATTTCAACTACATGGTCGATTAAATGTCAGCGTCGAACAAATTTATAATTGGCGATTAGAAGGATCTAATGATAATACATCATGGGCATAATTACATGGCGTGACAAACGTTTATATCTCAACGAGTCAGCAATTTACACTTGATTATGAAGCAACCACAAAACAAAAAAAAATGCTTGTATTACCTGATCTATGTTGTCCTTACCCACGTCTTACAATGTTTCATATATATACAGTTGACGATTTAATGTGATTGTAATATATATGTTGATCCTCCATCGATCAAAGTCGCAAACGAATTTTATAATTTTATACTAAACCCGAAAACGGAGATCGAAATAACTGATATTGATTCGCTAAACCCAGAAAGTGCTGAGAAAGCAAGGGCGATAAAAATAATTGCTCGAGTAAAAAAAAATTAACTTTACATTCACCCGGTTTAAATGAGAACAGTGACAACTTTGTTAGAGTTGCAGGAATGAGAGGCCCTTAACTGAAATATGCAATCAGAGACTTTGATATAATTATTAAATACTGTTATGTGAGTGACTGTGAGAAACAGCGATTAAAAGTTGAAAAGTTGCTGTTAAATACGTTGCTTGAACTAAATAAAGTAAATCTTTTGACTAGCTGAAACAAGAAAACATAAGTTTTTAAAAAGTCGTAAGCTCAAAGACACATTTGCCAAACGTCGAGTATTTCGTGTGTTAGGCATGGAATATTATGATTACATACGTTGTTGGAAATGGTAGCTTATCATACTGAGACTAACCTGCTAACAACAGCATATCTAGTTGTAATAGACTCTCTCACCGGTGATAAAAAAAAGTATAACTTATATCACATTAATGTGATCTGTGAAATACGAAAAATGATACTCAGTAAATTTTGTGTGAATTTCAGAAATAAGGATAGTAACATTCTGCGTGAATTTCAAAAATAAGGATAGTAAAATTTTGTGTGAAAAATGAAAAATAATGCAAGATATTACAGCAGAGGATACCACTTTAAAGATGAAAAGAATTCTTTTCCGAGGTAAGCATATGACGATTATGCTTGACAATGAAAAGTACAGCACGTATTTCAAAAACAAAAAATAAGATATAGTTGTCTCTTGTTCACAAGGAGGATTCGGAATATTTTAGTAAGAATGCTTATGTTACAGCTTCGCTTTCTGATGCTATTGATAATCTTTGCAATCCAATATCACAAGACAAATACAAAGATCACAGTCGATGACAAACTAAAAAAGTGTCATGTCGATAAATAAACAGTCTCTCATGGAAATTTTATCGAGATGCTAGAACCTGGCTTTCTTATCAGCGGTAAGATTAATTTCTACTTGTTCTGTTATTATGATGAGAATTATATAATAGCAAAAGCTGAGACTTTAAAAATATCTCGACAAGTGGCTGTGTAAAATTTTGTGTGAACGTCAAAATAGCTAAGAGTAAAATTTTGTGTGAACGTCAAAAACAGGTAATAGTAACATTTTGTGTAAAATATAAAATAAAAACCACAGGAGTATGTATAAAGCGGAGTTTCTTAGTCAAACCCCTATTTTGTTTGACGACGATGATGATTTCCTTGATAGGTCCTCGAGTTAGGTAATCGATAGTGAAATCGACAATGTTGCCTGAACAAAGTGGTTTTCGTATTTGTTTATACTAACCCGGGGGGATGGGGGGGGGGGTAAAAATCAGGCTGTCGTCCAAGTTCAAAATAGGGTTTGGCTAAGAAACCCTCTTTTAAGCCCACTACTTTAACCTTAAAGTATTAACCCACCACCACCATATAGCTGATCACACAAATCCCTGACTCAGTAACCCCACCACCATCACCGCCACCGTATAGATGTTCACACAAAACCCTGGCTCAATGGTCGTCAAATATTTATGAGTGTAACGCTGAGTTCACTAACTACATGAATTTTATAAGCATGATTAACTCCTAACAAAGTGGTCATCAGATTGTTTAGACAAACCATTCTCACTGGTAGTCAAATTTTATGAGACAAAAATGGGCCACTGGTGCTCACAATTTTACTAGGAAACCTGGCCAACTGGTCGTCCAAATAGTTCTTATAACTTAGATTTGCAAAGCGGTCTTGGTGTCGCCAATTCCCCAGCAAATTTTATTTATTAAATATGGAGAAAATCCTATTAACTGTGTGTTTTATCCAGACAACTATTAATTATCTTATGCACAACTTACAACTAAAACCTCGACACTGTGGATAGACGTAAGAAAGAAACTTACCCACAAGGGAGAAGCTGCATCTCATCTGCAGATGTTATACCTACACGATAGTAATTTATCCACAGCTGGGAGATTTTGTGTTTCTTGTTTCGAGCGACTTTTTATGCAAGACATATGTGAAAACAGCGCATTCTCAGCGCCATTATAGATGAAGTGGACTGATTCGTTTGTCCACATGGTGGCTCAATTGGCTTTTGTATCTTTTGTTGGTGTTTCAAGGTTTCCGTTGCATGTACTTTGCACATGACCAGCACCTTCCCAGCGCTTCTTGCTGACCTGGTCTACTTTGTTTATTGTTTATATAACAATTTGTTTAGAAAAATCTTTTTCCATTTTGTAAATGCAGACCGCTTTAAACAGTAAGGTGGTATCCGGTTATGTAAGCAAAAATACTTACGGCAGAACCCTGGGTTTGAACCATCAAGCTTTACTCTTACAAGCGTTTAGAGTGATTGGGACATCTGATTCAGATATTAGGACCATAATTCTTGCTTGAATTGAATACACTCTTGTCCGGTACCTAACAAAGATCAATAACTTTATTATCAATATCTACAGAGAATCAGACCATGTGGATTAAAGCCTCAATCATGACCCTGTACTTTAATAACATGTATCCAGGCCTATTAAAATATCTTACACTTTTCACTTGATCACACAGAGAAAAAGCCACATGGATTTAATACCAGAAAAGTTCAAAGTTTATTCCGATTCTAATTTGGCTATCTACAAAACAATATATTTTCTGAACTTAGAAAAAGTACATGAGAGAGAGAGAGAGAGAGAGAGAGAGAGAGAGAGAGAGAGAGAGAGAGAGAGAGAGCATATTTCATCATTTCTAGCGAAATGAATTCCAACACTGCCCCGTTTATGTTCTAATAGGCATTCAATATTACGTTGATGAAGGAAATATGCGCAATATTGTGAGCTCTAACAGGAATTCAATATGTGAATAGCTGCCTGGGGTCTAACGGGAAATATAATGTTAAAATGTGCATCAAAATAACATTGTATGGATGACTACGGTCCAACTGAAATTGAACATGGGAATGGCAATCAGGGGTCTAACAGGAAAAGTAATGGTAAAACTATACTCACCTCTTTTTTAATAAGAAGCAAAAGAACCATTCCAAAATCAGCTTAGGTTATTTTACATTTCATGGAAATAATTACATTTTAATGAGGGGCCCCGAGTGGCCGAGTGGTCTAAAGCGCTGATCGTTACGGATCACTGCCATCTCACCTCTGTCTGCGTGAGTTCGAGTCCAGGCTCGGCTAACGTGGGTACGTGAGAAAGCCTGCCAGTAGCTTCTCGTGGGTCGGTGGTTCTTCCCGGGGTTTTCCAGGGTTCTTCCTCCACCATTAATACTGGCCGCCATGTATAGCCTATCTTGTGCTGAAAAATGGCGTTAAACCCTATAACAACAACAACAACAACAACATTTTAATGAAATGACAGGAATACTTATTACGTTTCATATTTCTTGAACCGGCCGAATCATGCCTGTTTGCATTGTCATTCCACACAGAATTCCTGGGCTTACATAAATTAAAATTTTACTGTCTATGTAACGTGGGGGGGGGGGGAGTGACGTGAACGTGCGTCGTGTTGTGTGCGTGCTCTCTGTTAATTGATTTGGCGATCATTATCTAGGGAATGACCTCCCTCGATGTTATTGCCCAGTGTGAGTAGATAGAATATTGACAGAGCACTAAGTAAGACTATTTAGAAGAAATAAACAAATACGAGCCCCCTTAAACAATAAAATAAAATAAATTTAATTAATTAATACATAAGCTAAAATTGCAATTACAATCCAACCAATTTACATTAATGGAATTTAATAGCAGTGTTCAGTTTACGGATTCGTTCATCATAGTAACGAGTGGTGAAAAGAGTACAATGTCCACGCCTGACTTGCATCCCCTGGCGTCGTTCTCTCTTGACTTTGTGTATTCGACGTCTAGCGTTTATGCTTGGTTCTTCTTCTTGACCCTTCTATTCTGAACTCTCTATTCGCGGTCTTCCCTCTTGGACTGTCCTCGTCGGGTTTCTCTCGGGGAGGGATATAGAAAGCTGTTCCATTAAATGACAAGATTACGACTGAAGCTATATATGTTCACCACCTATCCGTATATATAAAATTCTCTTACTTCCGTTATTCAGAGACGTAAATAGCTATCCACACTTCATACATTCTGACATAATGTAACCTTAACGATTAACGGTCCTTACAAATATATTGTATTTGAGGCAAGGTACAATCGTTATCTATAGTTACAAATGACCATTGCAATATACCAAGTCTGACCTTAATTAACAGTTCATCGCTCTTGCCCCACGCCTGGCTAGAAATTAACACGTGTGGTGTTTACAAACAATACTGCCATATATATCTCCATACGTTACTATACGACTTCTTACCTAGCTAGCCAGTTCCACTCAATAAAATAAATGCTCGATTACTATTGTATAAGATTCACTAAATTCTAACTTACAGTAAACAATAACCTGCAAGATCATTTGAACATTACAAAATCATATATAAATATGCAATTATCATTAACTCACGATAAACAGTATCATCCTACAGACAAAGAAAATTAATTCATATAACCATAAGAAAATCTACACTTTGAATGTTTGAATTACATCACAAATCCGTCAATTCTATCAATGAACTAACAACTGTTAAATTAAAGAAATAAATTGCATAACACTCTAATATATCAACAGAATCCTAGGGAATTGAATAACGATACATGCATGGATCATAAGCATATCAAACACATTTGCATAAAACCAAACAAACAAAATAGAAAATTACATGGAAATTAAAATTACGTACCTTAATGCTGTTTCTTTTCCACATAATCATTCCTTCCTAGCACTATAGCCTGTCCTTTCCTTCCAAGACAGCTATGTGGCCTCTTTACTGTTTTTAACGAGGGAAAACTCTATTCTCAGGTTTCCCACGGAGTCGAATCTTTTGTCTTCTCACAAGGCGAATTTCTGACTAAAGAATTCTGATCCACGCCGCTATCTTAAATTCAGATTACTTCCAAAGTGTACGCCTTAATTTTAACTGACCAATCGGAAGCAAATATTCCAAATTGTCCCCAGAATAATCATGCCTTTCATCAGATTTTGAAAACCTAGGATATGATGCAATTGGCTTTACTTTGAAGATCAATTATTTGGCATAAGGTCCCCCTCCACAAATACGGTCGGTAATTCTAATGTACTCTCTGCCAATATACCATTACGATGACTGGGTCAATTCCACTGAAGCTTAAACGTAGGCCCTTTTATGTTTCACAAATGAAATATCAAAGTGAACTTTCTCAACGACTTTTCTGTGGCTTGACTATGATAAAATTTTAATGCACAATTTATTCAACTTTAGGATCCAGTACTTCTTCAAAATTTGACACATTACAGTCTATTTAGGTTTAACTGCTGATTTCTATTGAATGCACTTGTGATTCATTACTGTGAAGCAAAACTCAATTTCGAATCAAACAAAGATTATATGATTATCAAAGGAGCTGACACGGGATGCAAATAATAGTTGATTGGTTCAATTGTTATAGTGATATATACAATCAATAGATAGCACGAAATATACATCAGTGGCTTTATCAGACCTTTTTCTATTTAATCAGTGTTTCAGGTCGGCAGAAATTCTTAACTGGAATAAGCTAAAAGTTATAACCCTTCATCCCAGCTCAGCAAATGCTTTTAGCCCCAAGACTGTAAAACAACGACAATCAAATAAATAATAACACTGAATTCAATAAGAATAGTTTATTGGTAATGTAGACCATAGGCACATGATGCTATAATTACATAACAATATTGCAATGATATGGAGTGCCGTGTTACAAATAACATATTTAATAAAGTGTTAAATAAATGTAACAGAATGAAATGAAAAGGAAAAAAACATCAAGCAGTCACAATAGAAATATGTAACAAGTTGAAACGGA
>JAECUM010028928.1:0-55231 GCA_016617855.1 Megalonaias nervosa | reverse complement strand
TCGAGAAGGCTACTATTTAAAAATATTTTTGTCTTCGTATCTCATTCTGTATCCTCTCCTTCCTTGATATATTCGAGTCCCTTTTCAAAAGTAACCGGATTCGAGGATATGCGTTTGGTCTGAACCCACAAGCCATAAGGTAGATTTGTGTATTAAGCGTATGTAATTGTAAATATGAAGCTCTCCCAAAGGTTCGAAATAGCCGAGGTTTCTTCTTACAAGAAAGCCATGCCAAAATAAGTCGTCTAATAGCTTTCGTGTATATAAGGTATTACTCAGATATGACATAATGCATCTTCGTGTTCAAATGAATATGTTAAAGTCTTATTGTACAGCTATGTGCTTTTCAGCACATACTTGGTGTCGTCTCACATTCTTGTACTATACATTAGTTATTTTATATAACAAAAAATCATGTTCCCATCTTATACGGACAATTGAACTTACAAATATGCTTACATCGATTGTAAGACGTGGACATAAGCCAACCAATATTACTAACGAATATTCCATGTTTTCTAATATATGTATAATTCTTCACAATAATTAAATCAACAGCGTTAATTCGTTGTTATAAATAAAATCTAGTTTGCTGTGTATTAGCGATCGTACATAGATGTTAACCGATGAATGCAAATTGCAGCTATTACCTTGCATCCAAACCTGGAATAGACATCCGCAGCTACCATATAACAGATTATTAAAATCGTTTGGCATATTATTGCTTCCGACGTTGTACCATTCATTTACCAGGGTATCATCCGATTTGAAAGGCCCATTTGGAACGAGATTGTTTGTCGAACGCTGTGTCAACTCTGGCAGAACTTGATAGTTTCCATTGCAATCTTGACCTGAATGAGAGAATGATAAACTTGATGTTAAGTTTTTATGGTATGCAATATAAACTTGATTAAATTTGGTGAAATTTTTATGAATTTATTTTATTAACAAAATTGTCAAAGGAAACAGGCGTGCGTTAATTTATGTCGTTTGCGGAATTTGCATCTGTAAGAAAAGAGTCGTATCTATCAAAAGAGTTTGGCTTGTAGCAAGTGACTGCCTCTGTTAGAAGAGAAGCTTTTTTTAAGTTGTAATGGAATGCCACTAAGTATAAATTAGAATTTAAAATAAGTAAGAAAGTGAACTGCAATATAAACTTAAGTGACACTATAACCATAAAACACCATTCTGTTATGCTTCACTTTTGACAAGGCGTAGTTTCCACTGCAAATATTAAATAACTCAACGATAACACTTTGCACAGAAAGAATCACTGAATCGGTATGTTATGGTTTATCTCTTTAACAAGAATTTTGCAGTGATTCTCTCTTTGCGAAGTCTGATGTATTTATTTGAAATTAAGAACAGTTAAATATCGCTTGGCTTTTCTTTTTAAACTACAGCAAAACAATTCCATAAAAAAATATACATGACATACCACCGATCAGTTCCAAAATGCAACAACAAAACAGTGTTATGAACAGTATCATATTGTTCTGGTTCGTTGACTCGGATAAAGAGACTGGAAACTAGATGTGGCTGTTCGCGATACCTTCAATACGCTTATTTATATCTGCAATATAGAAATTGGGCAAGTAAAACATCACGAGTTAAATATACGTAAGCTATTTTCTTGAACGTTTTGGATCTACATTTGTCATGATGTTTTGAAAATAGCAACTACATCTACTAGGTAAGGACCACATGTAATGCATAAACGTTTTCACAACAAAAACCCCCCAGCTACGAATAATAATAATAATAATAATAATAATAATAATAATAATAACAACAACAACAACAACAATAACAATAATAATAACAATAATAATGGTATTTATTGATGTAATAGTGAAGACAAGAAGATCGAAGATAAAAAGATCACTGGGAAGACTCACCTAAGACTCGTCTGCATCATTATATTTTCTTCTAAGATTATAGTAATTGGCCAAGCAAGACTCAGTATGAGATTTGTTTTCAGTAGAGTTCTTATATAGTCAGTTAGAGTTTCTGATTGGCTGTTGATGTTTGAAATAATCATTAAACTCTCGAGGTCCGGAAAGACGATTGGTGAGTAAAACTTCCTGATCTCAGATGTAATACAAACATACAGGTAAATCCCCATAATTAACCAACTTCTATTACACTCAAGTGAATCGACAAATTACATTATCTCTGGCAAGCTATCCTTACAAAGAACGTTCTGTTCCAATTAGCATCATACTTCAGATAATGCACGGGCGATAATTACTGAACAACGTGGGCGCAATACAGGTTGAATAAATACTGCATGCATCGGACAAACATATTGACTGTGTAGTGCATGGCACATTGTGCTGTACAGTCATTGCCATAATGACCAGTCATTACGTAGTGTTTCATTCTTTCTGTGCATGTCATAGGTAAACTGTTACAAAACATTATAACTTGGCATATTTTGTTGGTAAAAACGAAAGCAAATCAGGATGACTGACTTCAGGACTAGTACAGATTGCATGACATTAAATAAAGTCAAAACGATTTGAAAAATACTTTAACGAACGTGTCTTGAAAATTGAGCTTTTCAACACCAATCCATTCAAAATTTTAAATAAATCAAACGATTAATGTTTTTTAAACAATATAATAATCAATCATATGAACATTTATCTGATAGGGGAATTCCAAAATAGAGTACAAACTTGGAGGCCAAAATAAAGCTTTGCGTTATGTATGCCAATTTTGTTCCCTTGCGCGGGATTTCTATATCCAAGCTATGGTCTCTATTAATTTGCAGTTGACAGAACATTATCTGGATGTTCCAATAGAAATACAGGCCGATTATTTTCGGAGAGATTTTTGTCATTGTAATGTAATATACACAATATTTATTTTATAACAATAATGAAATATTTTGAAGCATTGCAAATAATAATGCGGTCTTTAGGACAATAATGTCATATATAGTGTACACCTGAAACATGGTTACCGTTCCTTCCTATTTCATTGTCTGAAGCTGTTTACATACATACATACATACATACATACATACATACATACATACATACATACATACATACATAGAGTCGACGTGACAAATCAGTTATGAACCTGTGGACTAAATGTTCTTAAGTATACTAGTTTGAATCAGGGGCAGTTCGAAAATCAGCATCATGTAAAAGCCTAACGGTCTTGTACAAGGCCGGTGCCTGTCTCTTAGAAACATCGATATACCTGGTTTGAAATATTTTTAAGATCCATTATTTTATATGTACAATATAGAGGATGAATAATAAAAGGGGGCTTCAGTACTCCTTATTGATTGTTGAATGCCTGCAGGTATGTGTGTATATATGTACGAACATATATGTATGAAAAGGTATGTATGTATACATGCATGTATGCATGTAGGTATTTGCAGCGACAAGTTGTTAACTGAGAATTTTTCTTCTATTTGATTCTCATTTTCTCTCTTGATTGTTTGTTTGTTCCTTCCGTTCATTCTTACTCACAATAATAAGCCAATAGCATTGTTTGTCTTATAAAGATATTAATTGCTTTCCTGACTTTTGTTTGGTTGCATGCCAGATAAGTGGATATATTGTCAATCTCGGCGTACTTGCTTGTCTATTTTTCAATAATTAACGTGCCCTTATGGTTTTGACTAGCAAAATGCTTTTTATCATTTGTTTACATACCATTACCACTCTTACCATGTGTTTAATTTGAAAGTTAAAATCTTTTGTCTCTTATAAGTGACGAAGCAACATAAAGAAATGGCAAACGGTAATGAACATAAACCAATCACAGCTTTGCGAAATGCTCAGATAATTAATTACTAAAGAGAAGCATGGTCCCTCTAGTGGAATCTTTATTATTTACTAATATTTTCCCTTAGATGATGATTTACAATTTATATCAAGTGTTGATATGCCCTTATAGATGATAATGGTAGCTTGGAGTTATGTATGTATGTATGTATGTATGTATGTATGTATGTATGTATGTATGTATCTATGTATGTATCTATGCATGCATGCATGCATGCGTCTGTGTGTGTGTGTGTGTGTATGTGTGTGTGTGTGTGTGTTTGCATGACATACAATATTTCTTCTTCTTTTTATACTTCATTTATCCAATGACAAGCTAATCTATCCAGTCTTCAAACACATGGAAAATTGTGTTTGTACCGACTTTGTATTGTTCATTTGCCAGAAAAAAATATTCTATATTACCTGTGTCTAATAATAAATACCAGATAATTTAACTTCCTAGTACTATCATTGTAACGGAAAACATACAAGTATGAAAGCAGGCTTTCCGACAGTTGTACTCATTTCTTGAAATTCTTTAACACATTGGTTCATATATTCTCCATATTACAAGAGGATAGGTCGTCAAAACAAAACGAAACGAACGCCATCCACCACCACCAAAACAGCATAGAGCAAGAAACAAACAACAGTAAAAACTAGAACAAACAAAGCAAGGCAGCACGATGAAATTTGATAGAACACATCCAGCTGTCTGCTAAGAAGCCATGCAAAATAATGGGAACACACTAAGTTTGCAACAGCTTTAACAGTCGTACTGCGTTATTATTATTTTAGGGAAGGAGGAGCCGCCAGACATGAAATCATACATACACACATACAGACATACAGACAGACACACACATACAAACACACACACATACATACATACGAACGTGCGTACGTACGTAAGTACATACATAGATACATACATTCATACATACCAACAGTCAGACAGACAGACAGACGCAATTGATAGCACGCATTTATTTAGTTTTATATATCCTTTTCATAATAGTTGTAGTGAGACTAAAATAAGTAAACTTTTCCTTCTTTAAAGTACGGGACTTGTTTCATATTGGTTGATTTAGTTGCAAATCTTTGTCACTTACATTGGGTGCCAGGGATCAAACGATTAAGTTCCAGAATAATTCCAGGAAAGGCAGTGGTAAAACACAAACACAAAGAATGCGATAGTAGCAATGTCACCAGTATATTCCTAAGCATTCTTGAGATAAATTAACTTATATCACGCTTGCCTATCTGTTCTGTTCCATGGTTCAATATCTTATATATAAACACCTACATGTGTCTGTGTCCCGGCTGCCAAACAAGAGGTAGGGCGTAATAAACTCGCGGCAACATCCCCACTTTTTAAATATGTTTTGCCATTTTATAGTCAATCTCTCTTTTAAACTCGCTCATCACTATTTTTTTAAATAGCTTTTTTGCTTTTTTATTATTATATTGAAAATTTATCACACCCTTCCGAGGACAGGCAATAGCTGTTCTTATATATAAAACCAAACATTTTTTTTTTGTTTTTTTTTTTCCGTGTCCCGGCTGCCAAACAAGAGTTTGCGAGTTCTAAACTCGCGGCGGCATCCCATTTAATATATTTTTAAAATACTTTATTTTGTAGTTTATCTTCAAAAGTTTTTGGAAACTAGCTTATTCAATTTGTATGGGTTTTTTTACTTTCAAAAATTATTTTGAAACTTTCTTTTAGGACGGCTACCAAGCAAGAGGTCGCGAGTTCGAAACTCGCTGCGGCATCCCAATTTTTTTTAATATTTTAGTTGTTTTACTTTGTGTTCAAACTGTATTTTAAACTGGCTAATCCCAATCGTTTTTACTTTTTTATTTTTATGTTGAAAATTTATTTTTTTTAAAATTATTTTGTTCACACCATACTACAAAAAACTAAGGCATACAAATTAGTTTCTAATAGCAGAACAAAAGTTATAAATTGAATCGGAGATTTGTTAATTCGTAAGGAAATTATCCAGTTTCTTTGTATTAAGAATTGTAAACTTACTTTATACCGACGTGCAAAAGTAAAAATAATTGACATATGTTTTTGAATCTGCTGTCAACAGGTTGCTTCCATACTATCATATTTCTCCCATATTTAATTTACATTCAATCCAGTTAGGACACCAGTCTACAAAAAGACACAGGCGTCATGGGTTGGAACGTGAAAGAAAAGCAAGATGGAAAGCAAGTCGCAGGGACTGAGTTTTGAACGCATTGGCATTTATCTGAATGAGCCTTTGTTCCCCCATAGACAGCGTTATGTGGCATTATCGCGATCCAAAAAGCAACCCAATATCAAAGTGTACATAAAAAAAAAACTCTTGACAAGGCCGACGGCGATAAATTAAGAACCTTTCATGTCTAATGTTGCATTCAAAGAAATTGTCCAACAGAGAAAAAGATGAAATTTAGTTTATCGAAAATGAGTTTCCACTGAGTTGTAATGAATATTTGTTTTTTGACTTTTTGTGACTCCCGTCCTTCGATGGGCAGTCAAGCTTGTATATGTTATAGAATATAACTTCTTAATTCATCCCAGACAAATAATAACACTATAAATGAATGAAACCCAGCATCGACTTTGGCCTCCTACATCGCACGTGCTTCCTGTAATTGAGCAAATGCAAAATCAAAATATTTTACGCTTGAAACTTGAAAATTGTTATATTTTCTGACAACTCTTGAGTAACATTGATTATGACTGCAACTAAATACAATTGAAAATAATAATTCTTCCTAAATTGCCACAAATGAAATGTATGATCATCTGCAATATCATCTTTACAATATAATTCAAATTTGAATATATTTTCTTTCTTCAGAAGGTATAAATATAGCATTCTTGGCTCTGGTACGTATATGTCCATTTAAAATATCTCAAGAACACGTTCAACATCTTTACGATTAATTGCTGCCCATAGGATGTTGACCAAGTTTAATGCAAGCAATAGGTAGCGAAACGTTAATTGATTTCAGAACTACTTCAAGTAGTTAAGTTCGACGGTCTGGTACTAAGCACAATATTAAATAGGGTCATTATATCCAAGGTGTCTACAGGAAAACAACATTGGCAACATCTTGGTTCACATGTTTCTTAATGTTCCAGTGACGCCGCTACATTCAAAAAGTCCTATACGCCAAAATCACCTGAATAATACGGAATCTTGAAAGATAGTGGTCTTAAATATCGCCGAGTTCCATTAAAACCAGATACTATCTACGTTTCATATTATTATTAGCCATGTAATTTCTCCCTAGAACTGAGAAAGTCTGCCATTTTTCACATGAATAAGGAATAATCCGATGTTGATCGGCGACATCCTTGGGTCAACAGATTTCAGCCGAAAGGCATGACATAAGATTTGATGAAGTCGCTGTTGCAAACACAAAAGCCTAACACCAAACTTTGTCGGCTTGTCTTCAGGATAATTTCGCCCTTCAAAGTTCTCAAACGCAGCAGCTGATTACCAATATTCTCTTGAACCTTATTTTGATTTATCACATAGTCGGTACACTTTGCCTACAGTGTGTGCAGTTTCATATTTTTGATATTATACGTGTGAACATATCACTTTATGTGATTCTGATTGGTCCAAATAAGCCCATGAAATTATTGTGCAGTGTTCTCTTTATTGATTGGCTGCGATCATGGGAACACTTTTTTAACCCCGCCTTCTGGAATTGTTTGTTTTGAATGAACATTTTTGGCCGCCATTTTTTGATTCGACTAGCGAAAGGGAATTGGGAAAAAATGGTCTCCTCCAGACTCAGTATTGCCAATTTACCCCCACATGGGTTTGTTATGTCATGTATAACATATCGTAACATGAAAAATGGCAAAACCCCCAAAACAAGAACAATAACAACAAGTAAAACTATTGCTAAGATGATAACGAGGGTGGGGATGGGGATGGATGGGCGGTATATCTGTAGCATGGAATTGACCCTATATATAAGCTTGGTTTAAATGTGAACTTACTGAAGTAAATAAACTCACCTTTGGTCACAGAAGAATGTAGACATAAACCGGTCTCCCCAACAGACAGAACTTTATCCAGCCACAGCATATTTACGCGGTAAATATGTAATGCAAGTCCGACTCAAAAACAGATTTGTTTACGTCTTCTGTACAGCCTAATGTTCCAAATCAAATGCTGCATATATCCGGTCACAAATACTTTGCCGTAAATACGTGTATTTCTGCATCCAGTAATCTTCTTCTCACAAAAATATCTCAACAATGTAACGTTTAGTTGTGATGTGGAAAATTTCAACGTAAACACTGTTACTGTGTTGTGCAGGCCAACCCAACCGGTACTGTGCACCATATCAAACAATGTGACATCACAGTCATTGGACATATTGTGTTAACAAATGTTTTGCCTTTTGTAAAATGTTTTGTTTATTTGGATGGACGATTATTCTTTGATTTATAGTTATCAAAAATGTATAATATAATTTTACTATTTCAACTTTGTTTGGGACTATATTTTACGCACAACAAATGAAAGGTACAGCGTCTGTCAGAATGAACGAAACTATTCGTTCTTCTATCTAAATAATTTCCCCTGAAATAAAACTATGTGATAAAAAGAATCTCAAATGGGTAATGATTTAATATTAAATTTATGAAACTCGTTAGATAATATCCAGCTTTTGCTCTCCAAGGCTTGCAAAAGCTGGATATTATTCAACTCGTTTCATAAATTCAATACTAAATCGTTACCCATTTGAGATCCTCTATATATTGCACGCTCTTTCGTCGCAAATCCGCTTTAATAGGAGGGCTTGCATCCCTTCCTTCTCTTCGAATGAATTTGTGCGTCACGTGCGAATGTTGTTGTTATTAGATTAGTCACTAACGGAATTTGTCGAAAGTATCACAAAGCACAACTTTTTTTTGCACTCCCGAAAAAGAACGGAATAACGAGCGACTTCGTTGAATGAATCAAAGCGTGGCACCTCTTCGCTCTAAACTGAATATTTGAACGTCGTTTAAACCTAACATCTTGACTATTTCAAAGAATGGTTTGTCAGATACGTTTATAATGAATCATTTCTTTCATTTTAAAATTTAGTTAGATTGGAAGAACGGTAGAATTTATGATAAAGAGCAGATTTGGGGCTTTAACGGTGCAGCAATAGGCGACGGACTTCATTCGAACATAAATACACTATGACGTGATAGTTTATAATGTTGGTTAGTCTGTCTGTTTGTAACAGTCTGTATGATATCACAAATTTCACTCGAACGCAAATAATTTAATATGTTTCAACATAAGTAATATGTATGTATATCAGCTCCATTCGCAATTTTCTTTCGCTTGATGCCATTAAACTACACGTGTTTTCCTTACTACTTTCAAGACTGCACAGTTGTGATTCCCTTCTATCCGGTTCGACGCGTAGATCTTAGACATAAAGTCACTGTGATATTCTCCAACAGAGCTTTTAAAACGCCCCTATTTTGATTACAAGAACGGACTTAAAGACTTATTGATGTTTACTTCCTTAATTATTTTCAGCATGTTTTTTGTACCTTTATAGTGTTTGTAGATGTTTGTATTTTTAATCTTGTCGCTGTATATGTTTTAATGTGTTATCTAATATTTAAAGCGCAGAATAGCTTCTAAATATTTGGTGCTGTACTGAGTCCACATTATTATTATAATCAAATGTAAATTTATTTTACTTCATAATATGGTGTATGTCGATGTCAGAGATTTGGATTGTTCTATTTATTGATAAGAGATTTAATTTTTATTTCATTCGCTTTCTTTGACATCCTATCATGGGTGGCTAGTACATAACTCAATGTTAGTCATTACACATCATCTGTCTATGGATATTTTTAACATTCCTTTCGTTGTTATAGGCAAAGAGCCATATATATATATATATATATATATATATATATATATATATATATATATATATAACCGAAGACATTAGAGGGTATACCCTCAATACAGACGCCCATTATCGTTCAGGATCCCTTTGGGTATCCATTTACTTTCAAATATACTAAAGAGTGTACAATTCTGATTCCTATGGATTACCATCTCTGGAAGAGGACATCATTAACTTTATAAGAAGCAATGCAGCCTCCCTGGTATTAGATACTATTTTAAAACAAGAACGTAATTCGATCGTGTGTAAAAAAGTTGTGTGTATTTTCTTCGTAAAGGTAGTCTTAGCTAACCATTTAGATCATTTAGTGAGTTGCTTTGAGTAAGATTTCTCTAGAAATGAAACTAGAGAAAATTGGTTTCTTGAACAGTTCGATTATCTATTTTTTGAGCCGCGATGCATGGTAAACTGTAACTAGCTATCCTCAATGGTCACTGGAAATTTAGTCTGTCTCCACAACGTTTCCAACTATGCAACTATTTTTTATATGAATAAGGAAGGGGCAAGACCTAAACTTTCCCTTTAATTGTAAATGAGCGCGGCTTAATAAAAGAGTAAATTTTTAAAGATAGTCGTGACTTGCTTTTCAAAATGCTGAGGTACATAATCATTTTATGATCTACGGATTGCTTATTTTGTTGAAAATAATTAGCAAATAAAGAAAAAAACTGATTCATTTTATTTTCAGGATAGCCCGAGTATGGATATGCTGTACCCATTTATAAGCTGGTATCTAAAACCATCTGTTTTTATTGCTCTTGCCACACAAGTAGTACTGGCTGTAAAGGGAATCTCACCCGCTTGAATTAATTACTGCAGTGATTTTGCGAACTATTAAGGTTGTGACCAATATAAAATTAATTGGTTTTAAGTGCAGATAAAGCTGTAGACTGCCCCTCTATTTAGCCTAGTATGCTGAAGTACGCATGATTATATTTGATCCCGACATTCTTCAATTTAGCATTGCTTTGTCCGTGGTATCCTTAGTGCTCTCGGTTCTAAATACATCATGTCTTTGAATGTCTATTTTACAACTAGGAAGTGAGGTAATGAAGGTCATGCACTATGTATATTATTGATAGTATCATTGAGATAATGTTGGGGTTTATTGTGTATGTCAAACTTATCGACTAGGAAGAAAAAACTGTTTGCAACAACAATATAAAGACCGGTACCTCCCCGGTGAAGAACGTAATATCACTTCCTAAAAGATTATCCCTCATTTTATTACAAAACGTGTCATTTCGTGTTTAGATACTTAAAATACTTGCAGCTATGTAGCTGTGTATCTATGTATTTCGGTTGGTATTAGGAAGGTTAGAATATGGATAATGTGCGAATAATTTATCGTCATCTTAAAGTCCTCAACATCATTATGTACATCATGTATCTACATACGCACCGAAGTATATGGTTACGTATGTACATAAAACCCCGCAATGCAATGAGACAAATTATTTGTAATTCGCAAACTTTAAATAAATCGACAAGTACGGAAAATAGAGCGTTGCAACATGTTAGGTTAACAAGGTCATAAATTAATGCTTTAAAGACTTCTATTTCCAACGAAATTTGCACTTTTATTCATTGAAATGCGTACTTCCTTATTAGCAAATTAAGGACTTACTTGTTGATAATTGAGATGACGTTCATGAATGGATGTGTGTATGGATGTATCTATACGTGTACTTGCTGATGTTTAAATGCATGTTTGCACGTATATATATATATATATATATATATATATATATATATATATATAGATGTAAGTTCATTGTTTCTCTTTGTATAATTGCATTTATCTTCTTCACTATGTTCTGCTTGTGCATGTATATATGAATTTATGCATGGTTGTATGCATCTATTGATGGACTGATATATTGGGGATGAATAGGCGGTAAATTCACCATGTCTATTCTCCGATTCCCCTGCTTTGTATCCTGTTTCTTTTTCTTTGTTCATGCTTGTATTACTAACTTGTTTGGTCCACTAATAAAATGGCCACCTCTTAAACAGTAATGACAGATTCAAAATCAACAAGGTGATCACTCTTTTTGTCTTCAATATTGGTTTGTGTATGTGCTTCGTATCTTGAATTAGAAAATACAATTATGGACCACCGATATTTTCTGTGGCACATAGCAAAATAGCAACATAGCAACATAAACGGAAGAAAAACTGACATTATCTCGGAGTATTCTAAGAAATCCGGTACTTTAGTAAGTTGTACATATTGCTAACCAATACGTTTAGGCATAAAATTTTAATTATATTTGCTTATTTCGAGTGAACAATGGAGTTATTTTATCTCCTGGATGAAGAAGTCAACATCTTCACGCACTCGATGAAATCGACCCAGTATTCACTCGATACAAGCCAATGTTCCAACTATTATTAAAACTTAAATGCATAGGAAATGATATGCCTTGATACCTGAGTTTTGACAGCTCTTCATGATAAAATATACTTTGTAGTTTGCCTTGAATTATTTAATTTCGAAGATAGTACAAGTTTTGAAGTTGCAGAGAGAGAGAGAGAGAGAGAGGGGATTAGCAACAATGTTTTCGAGCAACAAATCTGAATCATTTTTAAAAAGTGTTCTAGCCATCAACAAATTACCACCTTGCTCCATGAGTTGGAATGGATTTATGTCTTCCCCTTCTTAACTGTTTTTTTTTTTTTTTTCATGTCTTCTCGCCTGTTGATCAACGTGTCTGTTCTTATGTCTTTCCGGTATTCGCATCTACCACACACATTTACTTTCACATATTGGTGTTCAGAGCCTTCTGTCTCACCTCATGTGCCGAATATAAACCCTTTTGCTACTTTTATATTAGGACAGTGCTGCCTATAAGTCGGCAAAAAATTAGGACATATTTATTATTTGCTAAAAATACGTTTGGTAAAGATATGGAGGATATTTGCTTGCTTCGATCGAGTTACGGATATATTTCATCGAATGGGTGAAAAATGCTGTTTGTTCACAGATATTGAAGTCGCAAGTTGAAATACTAGAGCCGTCCTATCACGAGTTGCCATACATTACATGCCAGAAAGATGAAGCAAAGAATACATGTAAGATAGCTCTAAATATATCAGTTCAAGACACTAGCGGGGAACGGAAACTTGCAACTTCTGTTACGTATTGATAGACAAGGAAAATATTTCCATATATGTACCCGTCAAAATAAAACTACTTTTGCAGTTGCACAGCAAGTCTGGTACTGAGGTGATCAATGTTCTTTGTCCTAAACCTTAAGCTACTGCTACTACTGACAGAACATACTTGAGATGTTTATTATGCAATACAATGTTCACTATGGATTGATATTGCTCTGGCCCATGTAGCGTTGGGAAGCAAACAGATGGGGTCAAAATGGATAAAAAAAAATTCAAAATCCATACCTTACATGTCCCTGCAGTATCAACATTTTTTATTGTATGCCTATTTTTCTGCTGCACTAGTATGCATACATGTGGTCTTTACCCAATATTTCATACTCTTGCATCTTATCTCTGCATCGAGGTGCAGAGTAATGGTACATAATCCCTGTTCTATGATGGTGGAATTATCTGCAACTATCACTGCTCATTTCGGACAGAAAATAACAACAAATCTTGAACGCCTATACTTTCCTCCTGGTTCTGATCTCTAAATGGAATTAACTTATCTAGTTAATTACATTGGAGTTCTTCATACGATGCTATTTTTGCTCGATATTTCGTGGAGGTTGTTATAACATTCGCATTTAACAGATAAAGAAACAAAGATCTTGGTAATAGCCCATGATGTTTTGACATACATGGGATATTCCGAGTGGAACAGTATTGGCGATATAAGAGTAGACGATTCTACGTTCTTTTGACGAGAACAGGTGAATGGAATGAGGTGAGCCGCAGTTATTTCTTGTGGAAGAGAGGATCGAAACTGATTGACATCTTTCACCAAACCCAATACGCGTTACAAAATTCAGTTACAGTGCGTAGTCTGTGTTCCAATCCGAAGAGAGCTACCTGTGACGTCACATTCCCTACATAGTTGCGCTAGCTTGTGTGCGCAGTGAATCGATTTAACATTGTTAGAACATGACGAAAACTGCGAAGACACGTTAATTGGGGTGCACCAGCCATGGAGATGATGGCATAGCAGAAGCTACTAAAACAACCACATTCCTGCTTCCAGAAGAGAACGATTTTAATTGGGATTTAGCGGATTTTCTCTCTTCACAAGAATTTGTTCCACTACCAGCACCTTCTCCGCTTTCTCCTTCCTTACCGTACGTAAGGGTTTTAAACAGCAGCAGTAAGATGAATTGGAGAAATTTTTGCAACAGCAGAAAGAAGCAGAAAAAAAGCCTTTCTCATTCGACAGCAACAGCGAGAAGAAGAAGTGGTAAGAAGAAAACCACAGGAAGAAGAAGAAGCAGAGATGAAACAATGTCTAGGAGAGAAGGAGGACAGTGAAAGTCAAACGGTGACGGTACTTTTAGACATTGTGGCAGAGTTAAGGAGTCTGAAACAAACGTATCAGACTTCTTTAATACGACCCAAGAAAAAAAGACCTTCCCGGGCCAAACAGTTCAAACCCGTCAACAGTCCCACTACGCCTGAGATACCAACACTAGTGATTTCTAAAAATCATAAACATTAGCAGGTCCAGAAGTAGGTCTTGATTGTGGCAAAGGGATAAGGCAGTTAAAGCGCATTACCTCCCGTTCATGAGTTTGTTTTATTATTTTTTTGAAACAAAAAAAACTCCCAAAAAACCCCACTCAACGGTACTTTTCAGGGCCACCCACCTCTCTCGAGAAGAGACTACTCAATGTTTGCCCAAATCAAATAAAACTCAAATCCCTTTTTTCAAATGATGTACGTGTGTGAGTTTGTGAGTGTAGGTCCTTATAAAACTCAAAACCAAGAGAAACTTACGTTTTTCTTTCTGATATATTCTCTAGTACAAATTGCAATCAAATTTCACAACACATCACCTTAAAAAGTTCATTAGCTTCTTTTCCTTTCACTATCTCTTTTTTTGAATTTCTTCACTGTCGCAGGTTTTTCCTTCTCCTCCTCTTCTTCCTAACTTTCTTCTCGTTTTCTTTTCTTCTCTTTCTGGGTGGGTCTAGGTTCTTCCTTCTTTTCGCAGGGTTCCTCTTCGTCATGTTCTGAAGCCCTATCCTCCTGCTCCTCTTGTTTCTTGGATCGGTTCTTTGTTTTCTTAGGGCAGTCTGAAGACCAATGTCCGTTCTTTTAACAATTTCAAAATGATAACAAGTATCTTGACCTTTGTCTCTTTTTAAGCTTGTCTTACTTTGACGTAGTGGACATTCAGAAGACCAATGTGTTACGTATATGTAATTTAATTATTTGTTTGCTTGTTTTTTTTTTTTTTTTTTTTCATTTACTGCAATGAAAGTTTTGTCTGTGGGGTTTGAATTTTATTTTATAAATTCAGTTCAGTTCTGACTGTTTTTCTTAATCTCACAGTAAGCAAGTCATGGTTGCAACACTGTATTTTTAGATGACCTAGTTCTGACCTTGATTCAAAATTGGCAAACACAGAATAAAAATCATCGTTCGTAATCAAGGTCATATTGGCTTCCGTAGTCAGCTCTGTTGTAAACAATTTTTAAAATATTTTTTTGTTTTGTTCAATCTTATAGAAAGATTCGTCATCCATGGCGTACGTGCCAGTTGGCCTATGGTCTTACTGCGCCATTCGCATTAAGTGACCAAGTAACCCCGTCATGTGATCTCAAGTTGCGTTCAAAACTAGCGTTTTATAGTGATTTAATTCAGTCGTAGTTCACACCTTCAAAGCTCAAGGTGTTTGTCTGTTGTTGCCAAGTAGAATTGAGTTTTATTTAAAATAATTTATTTTCCCTGGAAGCTTTAGTGTTCATTCGAATTCTTGGACAAAGCCATTATTTGGAAATTATTCGGAATTCTTTGCTGGATTATTTATTATTGGATTTACAAAGGAACTGTTGACACATCAAGACAAAAGAGGTTATAGAAGACGTCATCGCCTTCCATCTTGGGACTTTATCGGGATTCGAACTTCGATTCAGTTAGAACTTTTTAGTGATAGGACTTATGTTTTTAAATTCTAAAATTAATTTTTGGATATGATTCACAAACCGATAGTCCTTTTTCATATTTTACCTTGTTTTCTAGGGAAATAAATTATTATGTTAAATTTACAAAGCTTGCTGGCTTCACTCTTTTCTTTGTTACTTTGCACGAACCGTAGTCACGTAACAACGAAAGTTGGGCACTCGTCCTTGGGATATTTGAATTCTGGTTCAAATATTTCAGAATTTTATTTTTGAAATTTAAATTCCCCTAGTTTCGAGAATATTTTAAATCCCAAGTACTATTTCACATTTCGTTTGAAATTTTAGGGGAATCAACAGGCTTTTTCACAATATCATCAAAAGTAGAGAATTATTTTAATTTTACCCAGGAGTGTTTGGACATTTTGAAAGTGGAAATACAGCTAAAAAGGTTGGAATTAGAGATAAGGCACGTCCAGTTTCAGATAGAAAAGATACAAATGTAAATAGAAAGGGAAGTGAGACAAATGCAATTTGAGAAAGATAAAGCAGATAGGATAATGCAAATGCATATGCAAAGGGAGAAGGATGAAAGGGAATTTCAAATTCTGTGAAAAGAATTAGAGCTGGCAAGAGGAAACCACTCCACTACTTTTGATATTTTGAGAAATATTAAGTTAGTGCCCCCTTTTCTGGAAAAAAAGTAGGCAGTTATTTTCCTTATTCTGGAAAAGCTGCTGAAAATTTGAAGTGGCCAAGGAGTACTGGACTCTATTATTACAGTGTGTACTTACTGGTAGAGCTCGGGATATTTACATTTCACTGTCAGTACAGCAGAGTGATGACTATGATGTGGTTAAGGATTGTATTTTGAAGGGTTATGAGTTAGTCCCCGAGGCTTATCGACAAAAATTCAGGTTTTCTACAAAATCAACTGACTAGACCTATGCCGAATTTGCATGGTAAAAAGCACAACAATTTGGTAGGTGGTGCTCTTCTAGAAAGGTCAATAAAGATTACGAAAGTCTCAGACAACTCATGTTACTTGAAGAGTTCAGGAACTGTGTCCATACTGACATTAGGATGTATCTTTACGAACATAAGATCGAAACCTTGGAAAATGCTGCTCGTGCTGCTAACTAGTATTCTTTAGCTCATAAAGTTTCTTTTGTAGGCTACTCTTCCACTCAGCAGTCTGCTGGTAGAAAAGTATTTCAGCCTAATACGACTTCTTCTAAAACTCAATCTGGCACAACTTAATAAAATCATGCTTCTGATAAGCTTGATTCAAAATCCTTGTCTCTTCCTACGTGCACCTATTGCAAGAAGAAAGGACACGTTATTTTTGATTGCTGCAAATTGAAGTATAAGCATCAGAATCAAGATAGACCTATCCAAAATGCTCTTATTTATAAGAGGTCAAGGTCACGGTGTATTGAACGCAATACATTTGTTGTGTCTAATAAACCGTACTGAAATAAAATCTCTGTTGTTCAAAAGAAATGGTTCAATATGACAAAGATTTGTGTTAATAACTTCAAACGTCCAGTGACACAGGTAACTTTTAAACCTGTGTTACCCACAGTGTCAGAAGAAGAACCAGACACCAAAGAAAGTCACCCCATTCAGGACAGGACTGTCACTGACATCGACACCGCAGAAAGGTCATTCCGGGAAGACACCTGTGAGACTGTGCCAAGTGGTGTAGAGACTCTAAGAATATTACCCTGTGTCCCTTGGACACCACACCTTCGTCAAACAAAATGTTGTACAGTCACTTGTTTATATTCAACTTTGATCGTTTTGATGTGTGTTTTATCGATGTACTTAAAAATTTGGCTTTTATGTATTTTTGTCTTTCGTGTTCAATTTTAAAAATTTTGAAATAGACTTTGTCCTGAAAAAAGTATAAACACTCTCGTCTTGTCTGTCTTCGTTTAAAAAGTGACATCCCTTTCACTATGGCTACCTCTACTGTCTCAGTTACCTCTTCCTCCACTTTCAAAGTGATCGACAAAAGTTAGATCGTGCTATTTGGGAGGCCTTGTATCTTCGTGATCTCTTTCACATGTTAACTGCCGGACCTAGCGGTTCAGACATGGCCGAATTTGTCAAACGTTTGATCGAACATAAAAATCATTTGATCGATCGTCCACCACAACGTATTGTGTGGTGTTACAAAGAGTGGCAATCAGTGTACAGTCTCCGGGGAGAAAGTCAAGGCGATTCCGTCGTGTTTGTGGAAGGTATTCCTGGCGAAGACGACGTATTCGTGTCTGACCCCAGTAAAACATATCTGGTCATCTTCGACGACATGTTAGGAGAAGACGAAGAAGAAATTAACATGTGCTTTACGCGCAAACGGCATCATCGTAATGCCAGTGTCATTTACATCACCCAAAATTTGTTTCAACTAAGTAAAGCCCATCGCTCCATCACTCTTAATGCTCATTACGTGGTCTTGTTCAAAAGTAATAGAGATAAATCGCAAGTGCAAGTGTTAGCCAAACAGTTAGGAACTCATTGGCTGGCTCATGCATACGACGATGCTACTCAAAGCTCCCATGCTAATTTACTCGTGGATTTAAAACCCACTACCCCCGATTATTTGCGATTTCGTACCCATCTGTTTCACTACTGGTGCCAAGACGGAGGGCCTGTCGTGTGCACATCCCGGTCAACTTTAAAAAAAATCTACAAAATCTTTGGACACTTTTGGTCTGTCTAACACATCGTCAACATGACGTCCCTTCAGTATCATCTACAGGTCAAATTTATTCGTGCTTTGTACGACATCGGTCGCGAAAAAATCCAAAAATACGTACTTGTGTCTTAGAAGCCAGTCTCAGAGAAGGCCTGGGGCAAACTATGGGTATCAGTGTTTTTGTGCTCCTGTACGCAAAAAGATGTCACCTAAAAGAAATGCACACCACCACCATTGTCGTTCTGCTGTCCAAACAGGAGAAGGGAAAAGAAAAGGACAGTCTCTTCTTTTGACACCGCATCCGAAATAACGCTTAGCCAAGCACCGACGTCTACCTAAGAAAAGACTCAATCGTCCAAAGAAACAGAGGAGCAAAAAGGGGAGGATCTGGTACTCCGATGGTATGTTCAAACAGTTTAGGTTTCCAAACCTAATCCAAAAATAAACCTCAAAAAAATAAGATAAAAGGACGCGTGTCGAGCGAAGGATTTCTGTGTATTTTTGCTCCTGAATAGAAACATGTCACCTAAAAGAAGTGCACACCACCACTCTTGTCATCAAAGGAAAGAAAAGGAAAGGACAGCCCCCGTCGTTTTGCCAAACATTGGGGCGTGTTGTCCGTTCTGTCTAAAGCCCCTCTACCCATGCGAAAACAACTTATTCAAACAGCCTCCAAAGACGTTATTGATACCGGTGCGAATGTTGTTTGAATGTCTTGAAAGGAGCGATACCTTTGTCGCAAAACCAGAAAGAAAGCTAGCCAAACATCGACACGTTCTTCGCCAAATGGTTCAAAAGGAGATCCTCATTCCTCAAAAGAAAAAGATGTTGATAGCTTACATGGTCAAAGGAATAGCGAGAGCAATGCTGGGATGACTCCTGAGACGTGTTTTACCCATGGGTCCAAGATAAAATGGACCAATAATATAAAAAGGAACACTGGGTGAAAAGATCTTAGAGGTGACGTTTGGAATCTGATGGATGTACGAAAACTGACTTTAGTGCCTTACAAACGATGGACGGAATTCCATCGTTGGCAAGAACAAAATACCCCGCATTTACCACACAATCCTCATTTGACCGAGATGACACAGTTACAACACGAACTGCAATCGTTGATGGATAACAATGATTTATCAGACACGGAAAAATCGCAACGGTACTGTCAAGTGTTGCTGCGACTTCAACTCTTTCACCAGAAAGCTTTAGACGAAACAGCTCGACCGACTCTGAAAGATTTTAAGACCCTGATGAAAAGTCTGTCACCACCACTACTCCCAGTGACCAAGACAGATGCAGCACTACGGATGCTAGAGGAAGAAGACGTACGAGAAGTCTTTCGAACACCGACAGCGGCTCTCATCCCTAGTAAGATTGCAGCGTCCTTGTTTACCCCTTCCCACACACCACAACGAGAAGAACTCAAAGATTGGGTTACAAAGGTGATGTCCAATCCTCGTGCTACAGAAGTGGACAAGAAAGAAGGGTAAGCAGAAGTGAAAAAGAAAGCAAGACAAAAGCTATCGCATTGCCAACACCACTACTACCCTCGATTTCTACCCCCGTGCCACGCCGGAGACGTAAAGCCGTTTCCAGACCACCACCTCACCCCAGCCAGAGTAGCATCATTGAAGAGTGAGCGACTTATTGAAGAGAGATAGCCCCGATGGAGAATTTGTTAGCCATCATTTACTACGATCCATTCGATCCTGCGGCATACGGTGGAGTTCAGAAATTGTATCATGCTGCTAGAACCCGACTGAAAAGTGTCCGTTAACCTCAAGTGCAACAATGTTTACAAGAACAAGCCATGTAGACCTCATTCAAACCCATTCGTCGAAATATTTCAGGAAGGCGCACCCCAGTGGAGGGCATCGATCACGATCATCAGTGGGAAGCCGATTTAGCCGATGTCTCTCATTTCACCACCTACAATCGTGGCAACAAATATTTGTTTTGTGTCATCGACGTCTTTTCCAAATTTGCTTGTGTCGTACCTTTGACTTTCAAATTGAGCTCTGAGTGAGCCTAAAACTGGTGTTGAAACAAAGTGCTCGTCACCCTATTCGATGGCAAACCGACACAGACAACGAATTTCTGAAGCAAGCTTTCCAAAAAGAATTGAAGAAACGAGACATTCTTTTTTTTATCCACCGAGAATCCCGAAACCAAAGCCAGCATTGTTGAACGTTTACAACGCACTTTGAAAGAACGCATGTGGAAATATTTTACGCATCAACGCACTCTCAAGTACATCGACGTCTTACCGCACCTCGTCAAAGCATACAACCAATCTTATCATCTGAGCATCGGATGTGCCCCCGAAGAAGCGACTCCAGACAACGAAATTACTGTCTTTGAGCACCTGTTTGGTGCGTCCCCGACTGTGGCTGTCCCCAAGAAAGGTGTAGTGTTGGCGACGAAAGATTGGGTGCGTATTGGCAACACCAAACGCACTTTCGACAAAGGTTACTTACCCAACTGGACCCCGAAATGTTTCATGTCACTGGACGAGTGTGTGGACGTCATCCTGCCGTCTATAAATTGGAAGAATTGAACGGGGAAGTGTTTAAAGGTATTTTCTACTTGCCCGATTAACAACGAGTGACCAAAAAAAGAAGACGACATGTACGACATCGAAAGCATTCTCGATCAAAGAACCCGTAAAACGGGAAAACGACGTTCCAAAGAAGTCAAAGTACGTTGGAAGGGATATCCTCCCAGTTTTGATTCTTGGATCGACGCTTCCCATGTCATCGACTATAAAAGGAAGTGACCATCATGTCCTTCAGCACAGTCTTAACAACAACAGTGAAATCCATCTCCTAGTACTTTTCCGCAAGATCTACAAAAGCAACCCTTGTGTGTGTGGTGTGGAGAACGTGTCCTTACAACACAAATCGTCGTTGTCTGCCAAATCTTTTGTGGTATATTGTGTCATTGGTGCTGCCCTTGCCAATCTGAGTTTGTAATAAGGAGACAAACAATTGTGGACCATTTTACTGAGCAGCTGCATCGGTTACCTTCTACCCAATCCTTCCCTGAAATACTCAATGGTAACAACGGTAGACATGTGACCAAAGTCAGTTACCCTCCGAACAGTCTCCACCAAAACAACAACAACCATCTTTTGGACACTCCTCTAACTTCGAGTGACCCCTCGGATTGCAGAACTCTGGAATTATGAATAACCAATTTTGCTTAACTTTACCCAGTGACAGTTCCATGGATGTGTTTCCACACAATACTTTGTGCTGTTTCACGGCCAAATTACCTCAGACCATCCAATTGGATCACGAAGCCCATTGGGAAGTGGCTTTGGTCGAAATGATTCACCCTACACAAATCAAACACATCACTGAAAAACAAAACACTTTTGAGGTCAATGTTCTGAACGACGAAGTGCAACAATGCTTGAATGAAAACGTAACTGTATATTCCACTATGAAACGACCAGTGTCACCCGATACTCTACGGCACATCTATATGATGAAAATTTCTGCAGGCTATTATTTTAACAGTCATCATCTGGTGAACACGATCGCTTCCGAATTCAATGCGTTGCTTGGCGAAGCCTTGGACAAAACGAAACAAAGTGTCACGATCGAGTACCATAAAGTTGCTCGTCGCCTGCTAATGAAATTTTCGTATGCCAACACGTTCTCCATTATATTTTGTCCTCAATTGTTTGACATTTTGGGTGGAGACCTCAAGATGGTCAAGGGTCCACTCATACCACCCATCGCACACAACTTGATCTTTTCAAAATTTATTTCGTCATCCTGTAAAACTGAACCAACGATTAAATTTGATCTTTGTGTACTCTGATGTGGTGGAGTACAACGTAGTGGGACACACATCCGTACCATTACTGCGAGTCATTCCTTTTGAAAGCGGACTCTGTCATTACAAATGTCGCGAAAGGTGGAAGCATGTATCACGTTCACCGCAAAGTTGTACATCCTCACTATCTGCCCGTCATTTAGTCGTAATTCGACAGTGTCAACATTGGTATAAAAAGAGATCTGGGACAAAATATTCCATTCTCCAAAGGGAAAGTCTTAGTGAAACTCCATTTTCGAAAACGATTCTCTAACGACTCGTAAGTCACGTATCCTGTGTACCGAGGAGTCGCTCGACAGCGAGGACATGGTTTAGGAGATATGCCGAAATCGGCCTTTCCTTCGGTGGCTCCCGTTTTGAAAACGATGGTGACACGAGGATTGCACGCCTTGAAAGATGCCGCTTGATGCAAGGCAAAGAATTTCTTCAAAATGTCATCATCGACAAACAAAACCCCAAAGACGCCTTCTTGAGAGCAGGTAAAAATGATTTGCCTCAAACTGGAAAAGACTTTTTGGGCCGATGAGAAACTGCACTGGACGCTGCCCAGACAGGCATTCCCGCATCGCTGAGCTACAGCAAGGACAAGGTAGAAAGAGACGACGAAAACATCCCTACAGAGGACTTCACACACACAGAGCTAGAACGACAAAGAAAAGAAGAACCGTCCGAGAATTAGATGTTCTTGATTATTAAACATAAAAATGATGCACCAAGAATCTTGAAAGTGTTCTAGATCTGGATCTAGATCTGTTTGCCATACCACACACGATAATGACCATGCAATAATCCCAATAGTAGAATTTCATCCCATCTCCTCTTTGACGACCTCTGCCCCCATCGAATTTGAAATCAAAGGACAGTCCGAATATTACATCGAACTGAATATCAGTTACTTGTACCTAAAAGTCAATGTGATCAAAACGGACGAAGCCGCTCCGGGAGCCGATGTTAGAGTAGCTCCCCTTAACAATTTCCTGCATTCCTTCATCAGTGAAGTGGATTTGTACTTGAATAACAAATTAGTCTGCAGCAGTATGGATACTTACTTACCCTTACCTAGCGTACCTCGAAAATCTCTTGACATACGGAAAAGACGCGAAGAACAGACATCTGAATGCTTACGTAGTATGGAAAACGGACACATCAGGCGAGGACAAGTTTAACGACACAGTCCTAACAGCAGCTGTGCCGATGCTCACAATGTAGGCTTTAAGGACCGCCGAAAGAAAATCCTGCAAGGACGTAGTTTAGAACTGATGGATCGTTTGCATTTGGAGATGTGGTTGCAAGAAAAGTATTTGCTGAATGGGGTGGATATTCGCCAGAGACTGAATCGCAGTAGTACAGTTTTTCATTTGATGGCTCATGCCAACGAGTACAAAACCATCATCCAAGAAGCCAGACTCTACGTGCGACGCGTAGAAGTGTTACCTAAAGTGGGAAACAACATCAACCACACTTTGAGCAGAATGACCACCAAGTATCCGATACGACGCGTGGAAGTGAAAACCTTCTCCATTGCCGCTGGACTTAGATCAAGATCGAAGAGCATCTGTTCCAAGGACAGTTAACCAAACGTTTCGTTATTGCTATCGTCAGCAACGAAGCCCTCAACGGAACAGTCACTGCCAATCCTTTCCAGTGTAAGCACTACATAGTGTCCAAGATCGAAGTCAGTCGCGATAGCAAGACCTTGTGTACCAGACCCTTCGAAGCTAAGTTTGCGGAGAAGAATTACTTGAGATCCTACTTGCCCTTGTACAAAGTCAAGAGACAGTTAGGGAGCAACATGAGTCACAGCATTTCGTACAACGATTGTGCATGAGGCTACGCTTTGTGGGCCTTTGATTTCACTCCAGACTAAGGCAGCGACGAGGTACATTTCCGCCCTATAAAATCTGGCCAGCTGCGTGTGGAACTTCAGTTTGCAGAAGCTGTAACCGAGACTATGAACGTCATCTTGTATGCCGAATTATACAAATCTCTAGAAGTAAACAGTTTGGGAGAAGTCATTCTAGACTATTATAAGCTATGGAAGACTCTTATCCCTCTTTGAATGGTGGAGCCTATTTGGAAATGAAATGGAAGGGTATCTTGGAAGCAGAACCTCCCACCAAAAGGGACAAAGGCGAAGAGAACACGGTGATGTCCAGATGGGCAGAACAAGACCAGCATTTAGTCTCCTGCTTTGCAATCACCTGGCAGAAACAATTACAGGGTTGACCAAGAAAGATTGCTATGGATGTCAAAATGATCATCCCAGTCAAATTCAACACAATAAATGTCTGATGATGAGCCAAGAAGAAAAATTGGACGAGTATCTGGATGACGCTTGGGGTCTCATCTCGGAAGAAGCGGTGTTACATCAGTGGTAACAAGACTTGGGTGATCATTTCTCCCCTCCATTGACTGCTCTGGAGATCCGTCGCATCGAATCTCTCTTTGCACAGAGCGCAGAGTCGAAGCCAGGAAACGTTTACTCGACAGATTTTCAAGCGAAATGTCAGGATTGAATTGATAACTTTTCATCACCTGTGAAAGAAGAAATAATGGATACCTGGAAACTTCATTACCTTTTGAAAAACAGTTCGTACACCGCTTCTTGGAATCCTGTCTTACGCGCTAAAGATGAACTTCCTCATCGCAAACCTCAAGACCATCAAGCTTATATCATCAACACGGATGACAGTCATCTCCCAGGAACCCACATGGTAGCCGTCTACTTTCCCGACGATGGCCATGTGGAGTATTTTGATTCGTATGGATTATCGCCTTTGGAAGACGACATCATCGACTTTACCAGAAGAAATGACCAGACGTCACGATTCAATAAGTGAAATTACAAGACACAGATTCCATGGTGAGTGGATAGTATTGTGTGTATTTTCGTCATCAACGGAGTCTTGGATATCCCTTAGAACATTTAGTGACTTATATTGATCGTGACTCTTCTAGCAACGACCATAAAGTAGATAGATGATTTGTGACCATTATGGATATCTCTTGTCTTTAGCTAGGAAACGTAGTGTACATCAATGGCCAAATGACCTCCATCAGTGGAAGTATAACTTGACTTTACAACGTTGCTAACTTGTCAAAAATTTGTTATTTGGGAAAAAAATGTGTAGATGATATTTATTTGTTGGTTGTTTGTTGGTTGAATAAAAATGTTGTATTTTAAAAAAAAAGGTGTCTGTGGTTTGTTTTAAAAAAATGAATAGTGTATAAAGACATGCTCTTTGATTTCTCTCTATCCCTCTACATTAGATGAGCTATAGCGTTCCTTTAAAAAAAACGTAGGGATGTTTTCTCTCACGTCCGCGCTTGAGACATATAAATCGGTTCGGTCTCTAGTCTGACCAACATTGCAATTGGGTTCTCATTTTGGCTCGAAAACCGCTTTTGATTATATCTCCATGTTTGTATTCCGAATTTGATCGATTGGTTCCACCATCAAATTTTCTCTTTGTTTATTATGCGTGATATAAAACATGTATGAGTCATTTTGACTTAGCTGATTGGCATATTTTAAATAATTTTATGTGCAGTTAGTAAAGTAAATTCCAACTTTGAATGTAATTAACAAAGAAATTTAGAAACTTATTTGGTTAATTGCACAAGTGGCTTACACATTATTGGATTATTTGTATGTCCATTAGTACATCTGGACTGAATTTGAAATAGGTACGGACCGGCGTTTTGGAGCGTACACGACATCCATGGCTTCGCTTTGCACCGGCTGCCGAGACGCTTTTCCTCCTTTTCCACACTCGGACTCCCGTACATGGATGGAGATATGAAACGATTTCCACCCGTCCAAACACCAGGTGCTCCGATGAGACGCGACTGCCGTCTCATACTGCTTTGGTTGACACCTGGAACCGCTGTAGACTTGATTTCCACTCCTACCTGAGAGCGTGCTGGGTCCATTCCCACTCAAGGAAAGGCCCTAGCTGGTGCTGTGGCGGAGTGGCATGTGAGTGCATGGTATAACATGCTGCAAGTGCGGACTGGAGACAAAACTGGATGAAAAAAGATAGTCCGGAAATACCTGCATGCCAACGAGTCTCCTCTTACACTGAGAAGTGTGTTGATGAGGTTAAAAGTTGCGCACTTTACCCTTCAGTATCCAAGTCAATTCACCAGCTAGTGTAGGTAGTTTGAGACTGAGCTGTCCCACGACCTGTAGGCTATTTAACAGCTCTCTTTGAGAGCATTAAAGTCTGAGGAATATGGCACGGATTCCTTCCCCCAGGAAAATTTAGCAGTCCGCTTTGCGGACATTAACCAGTGGCTCATGCCTGAAAGGGCGCACGCCATTATAATCCAGATAGACGGGCAGACAGTCTGGCCATCCATTGTTGACTAGTCTCATTTTCGCTATATCTTTCCCATATACTATTTACCATATGGTTCAGGTTAGCATTGCTTTGTCCATGCTATTCTTAGTGCTGTCGGTTCTACATACACTACGTTCTTGAATGTCTATTTACAACTAGGAAGTGAGGTAATGAAGGTATTACACTATATTTATTATTAATAGTATTATTGGGATAAAGCATGGGTATATTGTATGTCAATCCTGTCGACTAGGAAGAAAAAGCAGTTTCTTAAAGCTATATATAAGACCGGTACCTCCACAGTGAGGAGCGTAATATCACTTCCTCAATGATTATTCATTATTTTGTTATAAAAACGATTCGCCTGATGTTTAATATTCAGAAGACTTTATTGTATATATGTTTGTATCTATTAATGTCGGTTTGCATTAGATAGGTTCGTATATCGAAGTCGTACGTATGCGTGTATCGTCATATATCGTCATGCTAATCCTGAAAATTATGCCTACATATGTTGCATCTACATACACCCTTAATAATATTTGTAAATATGCCTATAAGGATGGCTATAGGAATTATGAGAACCAAACTGAACAGAAATAAAAATTATCTGATACTTCGATAACTTTAATTAAACAACAGTTTTGGCAAATAGAGCATTGCATGAGATGTGGGTAACACGGTCATGAATGAGTGATTTAAAGAATGTTTCATTTTCAGCGAATACTATATATTGTTTCATTTCATGTGTTTATGTCTTTATTATTAAATTAAATCATATTGAAAATTGTAATACTTTTAATCGGTGGATATGTGTATGGATGACTATATACGTGAACTTACAGATGTATAAATTCATGCATGTACATGTATATATGTGATTCCTTTGTAACTATCTGTATAGTTGCATTTATCTTCTTAACTACCTTCTACTTGTGTGTGAATATATTAATTCATGCATATTTGGTATACAACTATGCATGGATGGACGAATTGATGGGTTTGTGAATGAAAGGATGGGCAGATGCTAGTAATGTAGATGCGAACCTTAGTATTATTGTAATTCAGCATGTTTATTATCCTTTTCACCTGTTTTGTAGATTCTTTTTCTTTCTTCTCTTTTTGTTCATATGTGTATGAATGCGTGGATATGATACTTTTCCACGAGATCGTCATATCTGAACGTGCTTAGAAATTTAAGTTATTTTGAAAGCGCGTTGTTATCCCAACTCTTAGAAAATTAAGACTTACACTATGCCATGATATAATTGCCAACATGACCCACCTTTAAAATCTAAGTATAAATCAAAAGGTTGTCAGCCTTTAAAACAATGTTGAATTTAATTTTCTTTTCATAAAATATACGACTAAGCATGTTAGGAATGAAATAAATTAGTTAATACATTCCTAGCACGTAACGCAACATGAGATCAATTATTCATTTATATTATGCCAGTTAGCGAATTGGTGGGTTTTCCAATAGAAATAATTGGGACGAATTATCAACATTATTTTCGCACTGCGATTCTTAAACATTTATAACATTATTACCAACAATACTGATGCTCCATTTTATTGCTTGCATTCTCAAGTGATAAGATGATCACCTCTCACGCAGCAGGAAGTGCATATAAGTAAACAGTCAATCGGTTAAACTTCGAGATAGTGGATATATTTAGTAAAGGCAATATGTTATTTCAGTATGTTCTACAACATGCTGGTATAGCCAACTGGTCGTGATTAGGTGTAGACGTTTGGACAAATAAACTGCAGCTATGAAAAGTACTTTTGTATCCTTCTTTGCCTTTCATCAAATCCATAATTACGTTCCCATGTCACAAGATATGCGACAATTGAGAATACTGCCTAAGCCATGAAACATGGCATAATTGTTATGAATGGCAAATACAAAAAAAGTTACAGCAGGCTAACTTCAACCCTCAGAGCATATGTGGCTTTCTTTATTTGTTTTGCACATTAAGTTGGTATTGGTTAACATGCATTAAAACTTGACCATGTTGTAGAAGTTCAAATTGTGATGATTATGATACTACAATCTATCTTTATAAATAGATCTCATAAAAGCGTACGTTCACTCATGCTATTGTACCGGTCATATATTTTAGGCCGTCCCGAATATGTGGAACCAAAAGTAACCATGATATGTTCTTTTGAAACTTCAACAATGTCAGGTAAGATAGCGATCCCTGACAATTTGTTGGCCAATACAACTTTGTAAATATGTGTCACGCAGAACCTGAATGCAGTAAATTATAGCATCATGTATTCTTTGCTTTTAAAATTCCTCTGAAAGATAAATGTATATTTAATAACCATTTATATTTGTATTTAAATGATACCCTAAGAGATGATATATATATGAAGCGAAAACAGTCTTAGAGTAATTTCATATTTCTGATTCATTTATTACCCTCATCATAGCAGTGAAGGAGTGCATCGACCTCGTATGTGCATATAGATGAATGGATCGTGAAAAAGTAGCTCGTCGTGCTCACGAATATTTTCAGGAAAATATGGTGACACATTGCCAAGCCCCAACTATAAGGTCATGTATAAGCTATAATCTTCCTGTCTTGGGAATATTACCGCGGCATTGTGCCTGATCTCTAAAGAGTACCGCGTGGTTAGTGTTAAACTCTTACGCAAGGTTACCATGACCAGCCACAGACCGGAAACATGAGCCGCCAAAGGCGAACGGTCGCAGAATTTAACAAAGGCTTGCCTTTATCACACCTATATATTAAAGGTTAGTTCAAAAATCAAAAGGAAAGTCCACGAGGTGAGCGGGGCTTGCTGTTATCCGTCCCCACGTTGACAGACAGTGAGAGGGACATTGTCCGCTAAGTTTGATTGGATCGGTCCACAGCGATATCCAATCAAAATTGAGACAGAGGGCGCGATTACAATTCAGACCCGAATGGTACTTTTTGAAATCAGAAGGGTTATTTAGTATTCGCCTAGAAGGATTGCAGATCAATAAGGTGTACTCCGAGAAAGAAGCTACTCGTAGTCTGGCTACAGAGCTTAGAGGTAGATTCTAAGGAAAGACAAAGCTTCGAAAAGGTCAGTAAGTTATTTGCTCTATTTTTGCAGAATATTACGGCATCATAATTGTAATTATTTGTAGTATGTACACTTAATTACCAGGATCGTTTAGTATGTAGAATTACCTTTATAGTGTTTCATTTCCATGCGTATTTGAGAAATGGGCTTCAACCTTACGTAGAGAATTATCAGATGCGGGGCGGAATTATGTAGATTGTAATTCGCTATTAGGTTACTTCGTAGTAAACCAGTGCATTTAATAATGCGTTATCTTAGAATTTACAGATGCTTGATTTGTGAATTTGGAAACATGGTGGAAGTATGTAAGATTAGTTACTATGGACGTATGAATATATCCGAGCATGGATATTTGAATATTTGCATACTTTGTATGAGCTGTAAGGTAAAGAAATGCGTCTGTTTATTGTGATTATGTTTAGTATATAGGGAGTAAGAATATGTACTGATGTGACGGAATTTTCTGATGTATGTATAAGAAATAATTGATACCGTGTTGTATTATGAAGTTTGTTTCACCATACAAGAATGTATGGGTATCTCGATGTGAACGAATGCGTGACCGCAGAAATTTCATAGCCGTTATCTGATGATAGACTGTGTGTAGTGTGAGATCAGGGGGCTAAGGAAAAAAATTGTACCGTCCTTGTGTTTTCACAGGAAAATTTGTAGGGGACAGAGAACTTCCGTTTCCATTGGGTCCCAAGTCTTCAAGAGTTGGAGATGGAATTCAGACTGTAGCCGACACAGTCGAAGTCAACAGGAGTGCAGTCGTGGGGGATAAAGTAGAGGAGGAGGAGAAGGAGTCTAGAGAAAGTTGAGGAGGAGGAGGAATAAAAGGAATTTGGAGAAAGTTCGCGGAGGAAGAGGAGAAGGAATTGGGAGAAATAAGAGGGGGAAAGGAAACAACACATGAGTAGATAAACAAGGACAGGTAGAAATCAGTCTCACATTGTTAATCAAGTGATGCAATAGGCTTATTAAAGGGCCGAGCGGAAGGTGTATAATTGAGAATTTGATCACTTTAATTATTATATTGTTATTAAATTCTTATTCATTCAATTTCAACCATTTTGTATATTTAACCATCTAATCTTTGGCATTGCTGACTAGGGACACGGAACTTTGCATTTATCTTTCACTAATTTTAACTTCCAACCAAACAGTGCCTGGGCGGGACTTCTATACTAGTCTAAATAAGATATTGAGAGCACCCCACCACAACCGTACAGTTCGTCACACATGACGTTCTTCGATGTTTATTCCAATTCAGCTAAATTATGTTTGTTTCTTTTAAGGCTAATATTCCTTTGATATTCACACAATTTCCTTCAATAATTCCTATGATTCCCTAATTTTGTAATACTATTGTCAACTTATATCTGAATTTTATGTTGACCGTCTTTCAATTCCTTCCATTAATTACGGTATTTTCAAGTATATGTGGTTAGTTAATGATTTTTTGATTTTATTGTGAACGTTCTTACAGTTGATGTACGACAGTTAGCAATATTTGATGTGATCTTTAATTAATTTCGTGTGTGCAGAATACCTCAATTTCTACACAAGCTTCAGTTACCAAATTGTTTTGATGCCATACCTGTGAGATAAGGAAGAAAGTAATATACTGACCTTAGGTCAAAAGGTTCAAATTCAATAACATTTTGACTAAAGGGAGTTACATACTTTCCAGTGAATATTATTAGTTTCACTTCAACGATCCGACTGTACTGAGTGGATAGTTTGCGTCGTGTATGTACGAGGTCAATTAATGCTGGATTCCAGCGGTCAAGATCATTAGGAAGAAAAATGACTTTTACACAATAAATATCCAGTTTCTTATTACATACACGTTGGGATAGAAATAAAGCGCATATTAATATAGGAGTCAAAAAAGGAAATATATTACGTGACTGCAAGAAAACATGCTAGCTTTAGTTACTTTCTATACAAAATGCTATGAGAAACGTTTGCGGATCGATTACACTTAAGATGTGATAATTAGATTTGAGAGTTAAAAGGGTCAAAATTCAGGTGAAAGTTGTGGTGCATACAAAATTTGCTGAAGAGTAATTTCCCTGGCAAACATTTATTCTTTGTAGAAGCATAAGGTTATATAGAAACCGACAGATTATGGGCTTTACAAGTCAGAGGTTACGTTCATGCTAAGCCCAA
Source organism: Megalonaias nervosa (assembly GCA_016617855.1). NCBI lineage: Eukaryota > Metazoa > Mollusca > Bivalvia > Unionida > Unionidae > Megalonaias > Megalonaias nervosa. Next base: position 23,289 of record JAECUM010028928.1, on the reverse strand, counting down.
TAATTAAACATTGGTGATGTATAGTACGTTTCGTTTGCATACATTGCTTCATTAGTTTATTTTCTTAATCCCACTGTTGAATACATATCCATTCACCCATCGATTCATCTATGAATACATACATTATACTTTAGAAAATACATTCAGTTTAACTTGTTGTGAAATACATGGTTAATTCCAGAAGTAAATATTTATACGGAACCATTACCATTTGACATTAAGGGGGAATTTATTAAATACATGAGGGATTCAATGAGAACATAGGACTTGAGATGACATATATATATATATATATATATATATATATATATATATATATATATATATATATATATATACAAGTTAAGTTTGACAAATCTGCAAGTAAGGATTAGATGTGGTGGGGCATTCCAACGTAGGTCCCCATAACCTTCAATTCACGCTTTAGTGATCATGTATACATTATACATTTAGGTACTTTTCTGGAACACTATTGACTGTACAGTTTTATAGAACTGTATAGAAACATCTCAGTGTACATGCTACCCGTGTCTGAAAATTATCCAACATAATACCTGATTGCATCAATTATTTATTTATGACAAGCGTATTGAACGATGAAGGTACGCATGCATTATATGAAAGGATGTATTTGTTCCGATGTTTTCCTCGTCTCACAGAGGTCAATAAATCGCTTTTCTGTTACGTTCAAAAGGACGAAACGTTGTGCCAAGCGGGATGTCGATGTCAATGCTAGATATTATTCATATAATTGTTTGGTTTTATATGATTTGGCTGAATCGGGAAGCGATTTGTTTTTACCTGCTTGACGAATGTAGGCACCAGTTCTTTTGATCAATGTATTCAAAGGTGGCATACAAACAGCTACAACCAGAATGATAATTATCAGTTAAATCCCAGTGTACGAAAACAAGAAATAGTTTACCTCTCGGAATGTTACTAACGGTATAATGACATGTCATAAGCAAATACACAATCTTGTGTTTTAAATCAGTAAAACGCAAAATAATTAATACAAAAACTCCATTCACGCATGGGGTAGTTCAGACTTAATAGTTTACATAACAAGCAATGAATTAATAAAGAAAAGCAAGGTACATAGTCTGGAGTCTTAATTTTTCTTTCTGATAGGCTCTTATCGCCTTTATCTAAACCCTTCATGCAACACTATTGCAGGAAGTGATCGCTATATAGGCAGTTATGCCATTACAATTGAAAGTAAGTAAATGAGTGATTATGAATGTGTTGATATATAAATGGACGATCCTACGAGCGTTTATCTGCATGTATCCCAAAACACTTTTAAATATATGCAAGCAGGAGCATTTGAATGTGAACGTTTGTATGTATGTATGTATGTATGTATGTATGTATGTATGTATGTATGTATGTATGAATGTACGTACGTATGTATGTATGTATGTATGTATGTATGTATGTATGAATGAATGTACGTATGTATGTATGTACGTATGTATGTATGTATGTATGTATGTATGTATGTTTGTATCTATTATATATGCACGCATGGATGGATCAGTGGCAGTACTATTGGGATTTTTCTGCTCCATTAACAAAATAGCAAATTCAAAGGAATCACATTATTTATATTTGTGACAGTCATGTTTTGTAATGATTTTTGTCTTCTCAATTGCCAGATACATGGATGCTGTTTCAATCTTTCTTTAAATAATTTTACACCAATCCAAATGATTGAGGTCCAATGCTAAAATAATATATAATGTTAGAAATAAATCAAGAAATGCTCGTATGAATGTGTTAAAATCCCCTTCTCCTTCTTTGTCCAAAACTTGAGACTGTAGCTAGAAGAGAAACATATCAACCTTGAGTCGATATTGATATCCCTCCTCGTAAGAATCAGCTTAGTCAGAACAAAAAGGATATAACCAACGAAAGTAGCTCCCCTTAACAATTTCCTGCATTCCTTCTTCAGTGAAGTGGATTTGTACTTGAATAACAAACTAGTCTGCAGCAGTATGGATACTTACTTACCCTTACCTAGCGTACCTCGGAAATCTCTTGACATACGGAAAAGACGCGAAGAACAGACATCTGGATGCTTACGTAGTATGGAAAACGGACACAGCAGGCGAGGACAAGTTTAACGACACAGTCCTAACAGCAGCTGTGCCGATGCTCACAATGTAGGCTTTAAGGACCGCCGAAAGAAAATCCTGCAAGGACGTAGTTTAGAACTGATGGATCGTTTGCATTTGGAGATGTGGTTGCAAGAAAAGTATTTGCTGAATGGGGTGGATATTCGCCAGAGACTGAATCGCAGTAGTACAGTTTTTCATTTGATGGCTCATGCCAACGAGTACAAAACCATCATCCAAGAAGCCAGGCACTACGTGCGACGCGTAGAAGTGTTACCTAAAGTGGGAAACAACATCAACCACACTTTGAGCAGAATGACCACCAAGTATCCGATACGACGCGTGGAAGTGAAAACCTTCTCCATTGCCGCTGGACTTAGATCAAGATCGAAGAGCATCTGTTCCAAGGACAGTTAACCAAACGTTTCGTTATTGCTATCGTCAGCAACGAAGCCCTCAACGGAACAGTCACTGCCAATCCTTTCCAGTGTAAGCACTACATAGTGTCCAAGATCGAAGTCAGTCGCGATAGCAAGACCTTGTGTACCAGACCCTTCGAAGCTAAGTTTGCGGAGAAGAATTACTTGAGATCCTACTTGCCCTTGTACAAAGTCAAGAGACAGTTAGGGAGCAACATGAGTCACAGCATTTCGTACAACGATTGTGCATGAGGCTACGCTTTGTGGGCCTTTGATTTCACTCCAGACTAAGGCAGCGACGAGGTACATTTCCACCCTATAAAATCTGGCCAGCTGCGTGTGGAACTTCAGTTTGCAGAAGCTGTAACCGAGACTATGAACGTCATCTTGTATGCCGAATTATACAAATCTCTAGAAGTAAACAGTTTGGGGGAAGTCATTCTAGACTATTATAAGCTATGGAAGACTCTTATCCCTCTCTGAATGGTGGAGCCTATTTGGAAATGAAATGGAAGGGTATCTTGGAAGCAGAACCTCCCACCAAAAAGGACAAAGGCGAAGAGAACATGGTGATGTCCAGAAAGGCAGAACAAGACCAGCATTTAGTCTCCTGCTTTGCAATCACCTGGCAGAAACAATTACAGGGTTGACCAAGAAAGATTGCTATGGATGTCAAAATGATCATCCCAGTCAAATTCAACACGATAAATGTCTGATGATGAGCCAAGAAGAAAAATTGGACGAGTATCCGGTTGACGCTTGGGGTCTCATCTCGGAAGAAGCGGTGTTACATCAGTGGTAACAAGACTTGGGTGATCATTTCTCCCCTCCATTGACTGCTCTGGAGATCCGTCGCATCGAATCTCTCTTTGCACAGAGCGCAGAGTCGAAGCCAGGAAACGTTTACTCGACAGATTTTCAAGCGAAATGTCAGGATTGAATTGATAACTTTTCATCACCTGTGAAAGAAGAAATAATGGATACCTGGAAACTTCATTACCTTTTGAAAAACAGTTTGTACACCGCTTCTTGGAATCCTGTCTTACGCGCTAAAGATGAACTTCCTCATCGCAAACCTCAAGACCATCAAGCTTATATCATCAACACGGATGACAGTCATCTCCCAGGAACCCACTTGGTAGCCGTCTATTTTCCTGACGATGGCCATGTGGAGTATTTTGATTCGTATGGATTATCGCCTTTGGAAGACGACATCATCGACTTTACCAGAAGAAATGACCAAACGCTACGATTCAATAAGTGAAATTACAAGACACAGATTCCATGGTGAGTGGATAGTATTGTGTGTATTTTCGTCATCAACGGAGTCTTGGATATCCCTTAGAACATTTAGTGACTTATATTGATCGTGACTCTTCTAGCAACGACCATAAAGTAGATAGATGATTTGTGACCATTATGGATATCTCTTGTCTTTAGCTAGGAAACGTAGTGTACATCAATGGCCAAATGACCTCCATCAGTGGAAGTATAACTTGACTTTACAACGTTGCTAACTTGTCAAAAATTTGTTATTTGGGAAAAAAATGTGTAGATGATATTTATTTGTTGGTTGTTTGTTGGTTGAATAAAAATGTTGTATTTTAAAAAAAAAGGTGTCTGTGGTTTGTTTTAAAAAAATGAATAGTGTATAAAGACATGCTCTTTGATTTCTCTCTATCCCTCTACATTAGATGAGCTATAGCGTTCCTTTAAAAAAAACGTAGGGATGTTTTCTCTCACGTCCGCGCTTGAGACATATAAATCGGTTCGGTCTCTAGTCTGACCAACATTGCAATTGGGTTCTCATTTTGGCTCGAAAACCGCTTTTGATTATATCTCCATGTTTGTATTCCGAATTTGATCGATTGGTTCCACCATCAAATTTTCTCTTTGTTTATTATGCGTGATATAAAACATGTATGAGTCATTTTGACTTAGCTGATTGGCATATTTTAAATAATTTTATGTGCAGTTAGTAAAGTAAATTCCAACTTTGAATGTAATTAACAAAGAAATTTAGAAACTTATTTGGTTAATTGCACAAGTGGCTTACACATTATTGGATGTCCATTAGTACATCTGGACTGAATTTGAAATAAGTACGGACCGGCGTTTTGGAGCGTACACGACATCCATGGCTTCGCTTTGCACCGGCTGCCGAGACGCTTTTCCTCCTTTTCCACACTCGGACTCCCGTACATGGATGGAGATATGAAACGATTTCCACCCGTCCAAACACCAGGTGCTCCGATGAGACGCGACTGCCGTCTCATACTGCTTTGGCTGACACCTGGAACCGCTGTAGACTTGATTTCCACTCCTACCTGAGAGCGTGCTGGGTCCATTCCCACTCAAGGAAAGGCCCTAGCTGGTGCTGTGGCGGAGTGGCATGTGAGTGCATGGTATAACATGCTGCAAGTGCGGACTGGAGACAAAACTGGATGAAAAAAGATAGTCCGGAAATACCTGCATGCCAACGAGTCTCCTCTTACACTGAGAAGTGTGTTGATGAGGTCAAAAGTTGCGCACTTTACCCTTCAGTATCCAAGTCAATTCACCAGCTAGTGTAGGTAGTTTGAGACTGAGCTGTCCCACGACCTGTAGGCTATTTAACAACTCTCTTTGAGAGCATTAAAGTCTGAGGAATATGGCACGGATTCCTTCCCCCAGGAAAATTTAGCAGTCCGCTTTGCGGACATTAACCATTGGCTCATGCCTGAAAGGGCGCATGCCATTATAATCCAGATAGACGGGCAGACCGTCTGGCCATCCATTGTTGAATAGTCTCATTTTCGCTATATCTTTCCCATATACTATTTACCATATGGTTCAGGTTAGCATTGCTTTGTCCATGCTATTCTTAGTGCTGTCGGTTCTACATACACTACGTTCTTGAATGTCTATTTACAACTAGGAAGTGAGGTAATGAAGGTATTACACTATATTTATTATTAATAGTATTATTGGGATAAAGCATGGGTATATTGTATGTCAATCCTGTCGACTAGGAAGAAAAAGCAGTTTCTTAAAGCTATATATAAGACCGGTACCTCCACAGTGAGGAGCGTAATATCACTTCCTCAATGATTATTCATTATTTTGTTATAAAAACGATTCGCCTGATGTTTAATATTCAGAAGACTTTATTGTATATATGTTTGTATCTATTAATGTCGGTTTGCATTAGATAGGTTCGTATATCGAAGTCGTACGTATGCGTGCATCGTCATATATCGTCATGTTAATCCTGAAAATTATGCCTACATATGTTGCATCTACATACACCCTTAATAATATTTGTAAATATGCCTATAAGGATGGCTATAGGAATTATGAGAACCAAACTGAACAGAAATAAAAATTATCTGATACTTCGATAACTTTAATTAAACAACAGTTTTGGCAAATAGAGCATTGCATTAGATGTGGGTAACACGGTCATGAATGAGTGATTAAAGAATATTCCATTTCCAGCGAATACTATATATTGTTTCATTTCATGTGTTTATGTCTTTATTATTAAATTAAATCATATTGAAAATTGTAATACTTTTAATCGGTGGATATGTGTATGGATGACTATATACGTGAACTTACAGATGTATGAATTCATGCATGTACATGTATATATGTGATTCCTTTGTAACTATCTGTATAGTTGCATTTATCTTCTTAACTACCTTCTACTTGTGTGTGAATATATTAATTCATGCATATTTGGTATACAACTATGCATGGATGGACGAATTGATGGGTTTGTGAATGAAAGGATGGGCAGATGCTAGTAATGTAGATGCGAACCTTAGTATTATTGTAATTCAGCATGTTTATTATCCTTTTCACCTGTTTTGTAGATTCTTTTTCTTTCTTCTCTTTTTGTTCATATGTGTATGAATGCGTGGATATGATACTTTTCCACGAGATCGTCATATCTGAACGTGCTTAGAAATTTAAGTCATTTTGAAAGCGCGTTGTTATCCCAACTCTTAGAAAATTAAGACTTACACTATGCCATGATATAATTGCCAATATGACCCACCTTTAAAATCTAAGTATAAATCAAAAGGTTGTCAGCCTTTAAAACAATGTTGAATTTAATTTTCTTTTCATAAAATATACGACTAAGCATGTTAGGAATGAAATAACTTAGTTAATACATTCCTAGCACATAACGCAACATGAGATCAATTATTCATTTGTATTATGCCAGTCCGCGAATTGATGGGTTTTCCAATAGAAATAATTGGGACGAATTATCAACATTATTTTCGCACTGCGATTCTTAAACATTTATAACATTATTACCAACAATTCTGATGCTCCATTTTATTGCTTGCTTTCTCAAGTGATAAGATGATCACCTCTCACGCAGCAGGAAGTGCATATAAGCAAACAGTCAATCGGTTAAACTTCGAGATAGTGGATATATTTAGTAAAGGCAATATGTTATTTCAGTATGTTCTACAACATGCTGGTATAGCCAACTGGTCGTGATTAGGTGTAGACGTTTGGACAAATAAACTGCAGCTATGAAAAGTACTTTTGTATCCTTCTTTGCCTTTCATCAAATCCATAATTACGTTCCCATGTCACAAGGTATGCGACAATTGAGAATACTGCCTAAACCATGAAACATGGCACAATTGTTATGAATGGCAAATACAAGAAAAGTTACAGCAGGCTAACTTCAACCCTCAAAGCATATGTGGCTTTCTTTCTTTGTTTTGCACATTAAGTTGGTATTGGTTAACATGCATTAAAACTTGACCATGTTGTAGAAGTTCAAATTGTGATGATTATGATACTACAATCTATCTTTATAAATAGATCTCATAAAAGCGTACGTTCACTCATGCTATTGTACCGGTCATATATTTTAGGCCGTCCCGAATATGTGGAACCAAAAGTAACCATGATATATTCTTTTGAAACTTCAACAATGTCAGGTAAGGTAACGATCCCTGACAATTTGTTGGCCAATACAACTTTGTAAATATGTGTCACGCAGAACCTGAATGCAGTAAATTATAGCATCATGTATTCTTTGCTTTTAAAATTCCTCTGAAAGATAAATGTATATTTAATAACCATTTATATTTGTATTTAAATGATACCCTAAGAGATGATATATATGAAGCGAAAACAGTCTTAGAGTAATTTCATATTTCTGACTTATTTATTACCATCATCATAGCAGTGAAGGAGTGCATCGACCTCGTATGTGCATATAGATGAATGGATCGTGAAAAAGTAGCTCGTCGTGCTCACGAATATTTTCAGTAAAATATGGTGTCACATTGCCAAGCCCCAACTATAAGGTCATGTATAAGCTATAATCTTCCTGTCTTGGGAATATTACCGCGGCCTTGTGTCTGATCTCTAAAGAGTACCGCGTGGTTAGTGTTAAATTCTTACGCAAGGTTACCATGACCAGCCACAGACCGGAAACATGAGCCGCCAAAGGCGAACGGTCGCAGAATTTAACAAAGGCTTGCCTTTATCACACCTATATATTAAAGGTTAGTTCAAAAATCAAAAGGAATGTCCACGAGGTGAGCGGGGCGTGCTATTATCCGTCCCCACGTTGACAGACAGTGAGAGGGACATTGTCCGCTAAGTTTGATTGGATCGGTCCATAGCGATATCCAATCAAAATTGAGACAGAGGGCGCGATTACAATTCAGACCCGAGTGGTACTTTTTGAAATCAGAAGGGTTATTTAGTATTCGCCTAGAAGGATTGCAGATCAATAAGGTGTACTCCGAGAAAGAAGCTACTCGTAGTCTGGCTACAGAGCTTAGAGGTAGATTCTAAGGAAAGACAAAGCTTCGAAAAGGTCAGTAAGTTATTTGCTCTATTTTTGCAGAATATTACGGCATCATAATTGTAATTATTTGTAGTATGTACACTTAATTATCAGGATCGTTTAGTATGTAGAATTACCTTTATAGTGTTTCATTTCCATGCGTATTTGAGAAATGGGCTTCAGCCTTACGTAGAGAATTATCAGATGCGGGGCGGAATTATGTAGATTGTAATTCGCTATTAGGTTACTTCGTAGTAAACCAGTGCATTTAATAATGCGTTATCTTAGAATTTACAGATGCTTGAATTGTGAATTTGGAAACATGGTGGAAGTATGTAAGATTAGTTACTATGGACGTATGAATATATCTGAGCATGGATATTTGAATATTTGCATACTTTGTATGAGCTGTAAGGTAAAGAAATGCGTCTGTTTATTGTGATTATGTTTAGTATATAGGGAGTAAGAATATGTACTAATGTGACGGAATTTTTTGATGTATGTATAAGAAATAATTGATACCGTGTTGTATTATGAAGTTTGTTTCACCATACAAGAATGTATGGGTATCTCGATGTGAACGAATGCGTGACCGCAGAAATTTCATAGCCGTTATCTGATGATAGACTGTGTGTAGTGTGAGATCAGGGGGCTAAGGAAAAAGATTGTACCGTCCTTGTGTTTTCACAGGAAAATTTGTAGGGGACAGAGAACTTCCGGTTCATTGAGTCCCAAGTCTTCAAGAGTTGGAGATGGAATTCAGACTGTAGCCGAGACAGTCGAAGTCAACAGGAGTGCAGTCGTGGGGGATAAAGTAGAGGAGGAGGAGAAGGAGTCTAGAGAAAGTTGAGGAGGAAAGTTCGCGGAGGAAGAGGAGAAGGAATTGGGAGAAATAAGAGAGGGAATGGAAACAACACATGGGTAGATAAACAAGGACAGGTGGAAATCAATCTCACACTGTTAATCAAGTGATGCAATAGGCTTATTAAAGGGCCGAGCGGAAGGTGTATAATTGAGAATTTGATCACTTTAATTATTATATTGTTATTAAATTCTTATTCATTCAATTTCAACCATTTTGTATATTTAACCATCTAATCTTTGGCATTGCTGACTAGGGACACGGAACTTTGCATTTATCTTTCACTAATTTTAACTTCCAACCAAACAGTGCCTGGGCGGGACTTCTATACTAGTTTAAATAAGATATTGAGAGCACCCCACCACAACCGTACAGTTCGTCACACATGACGTTCTTCGATGTTTATTCCAATTCAGCTAATTTATGTTTGTTTCTTTTAAGGCTAATATTCTTTTGATATGCACACACAATTTCCTTCAATAATTCCTATGATTCCCTAATTTTGTAATACTATTGTCAACTTATATCTGAATTTTATGTTGACCGTCCTTCAATTCCTTCCATTAATTGTGATATTTTCAAGGACATGTGATTAATTAATGTTTTTTTGATTTTATTGTGAATGTTCTTACAGTTGATGTACGACAGTCAGCAATATTTGATGTGATCTTTAATCAATTTCGTGTGTGCAGAATACCTCAATTTCTACACAAGCTTCAGTTACCAAATTGTTTTGATGCCATACCTGTGAGATAAGGAAGAAAGTAATATGCTGGCCTTAGGTCAAAAGGTTCAAATTCAATAACATTTTGACTAAAGGGAGTTACATACTTTCCAGTGAATATTATTAGTTTCACTTCAACGATCCGACTGTACTGAGTGGATAGTTTGCGTCGTGTATGTACGAGGTCAATTAATGCTGGATTCCAGCGGTCAAGATCATTAGGAAGAAAAATGACTTTTACACAATAAATATCCAGTTTCTGATTACATACACGTTGGGATAGAAATAAAGCGCATATTAATATAGGAGTCAAAAAAGGAAATATATTACGTGACTGCAAGAAAATATGCTAGCTTAAGTTACTTTCTATACAAAATACTATGAGAAACGTTTGCGGATCGATTACACTTAAGATGTGATAATTAGATTTGAGAGTTAAAAGGGTCAAAATTCAGGTGAAAATTGTGGTGCATACAAAATTTGCTGAAGAGTAATTTCCCTGGCAAACATTTATTCTTTGTAGAAGCATAAGGTTATATAGAAACCGACAGATTATGGACTTTACAAGTCAGAGGTTACGTTCATGCTAAGCCCAATAATTAAACATTGGTGATGTATAGTACGTTTCGTTTGCATACATTGCTTCATTAGTTTATTTTCTTAATCCCACTGTTGAATACATATCCATTCACCCATCGATTCATCTATGAATACATACATTATACTTTAGAAAATACATTCAGTTTAACTTGTTGTGAAATACATGGTTAATTCCAGAAGTAAATATTTATACGGAACCATCACCATTTGACATTAAGGGGGAATTTATTAAATACATGAGGGATTCAATGAGAACATAGGACTTGAGATGACATATATATATATATATATATATATATATATATATATATATATATATATATATATATATATATAAAGGTAAGTTTGACAAATCTGCAAGTAAGGACTAAATGTGGTGGGGCATACCAACGTAGGTCCCCATAACCTTCAATTCACGCTTTAGTGATCATGTATACATTATACATTTAGGTACTTTTCTGGAACACTATTGACTGTACAGTTTTATAGAACTGTATAGAAACATCTCAGTGTACATGCTACCCATTTCTGAAAATTATCCAACATAGTACATGATTGCATCAATTATTTATTTATGACAAGCGTATTGAACGATGAAGGTATGCATGCATTATATGAAAGGATGTATTTGTTCCGATGTTTTCCTCGTCTCACAGAGATAAATAAAAAGCTTTTCTGTCACGTTCAAAAGGAAGTAACGTTGTGCCAAGCGGGATGTCGATGTCAATGCTAGATATTATTCATATAATTGTTTGGTTTTATATGATTTGGCTGAATCGGGAAGCGATTTGTTTTTACCTGCTTGACGAATGTAGGCACCAGTTCTTTTGATCAATGTATTCAGAGGTGGCATAAAAACATCTACAACCAAAATGATAATTATCAGTTAAATCCCAGTGTACGAAAACAAGAAATAGTTTACCTCTCGGAATGTTACTAACGGTATAATGACATGTTATAAGCAAATACACACTCTTGTGTTCTAAATCAGTAAAACGCAAAATGATTAATACAAAAACTCCATTCACGCATGGGGTAGTTCAGTCTTAATAGTTTACATAACAAGCAATGAATTAATAAAGAAAAGCAAGGTACATAGTCTGGAGTCTTAGTTTTTCTGACTGATAGGCTATTATCGCCTTTATCTAAACCCTTCATGCAACACTATTGCAGGAAGTGATCGCTATATAGACAGTTATGCCATTACAATTGAAAGTAAGTAAATGAGTGATTATGAATGTGTTGATATATAAATGGACGATCCTACGAGCGTTTATCTGCATGTATCCCAAAACACTTTTAAATATATGCAAGCAGGAGTATTTTGAATGTGAATGTATGTATGTATGTATGTATGTATGTATTATTTATGCATGCATGGATGGATCAATGGCAGTACTATTGGGATTTTTCTGCTCCAATAATAAAATAGCAAATTCAAAGGAATTACATTATTTATATTTGTGACAGTCATGTTTTGTAATGATTTTTGTCTTCTCAATTGCCAGATACATTAATGCTGTTTCAATCTTTCTTTAAATAATTTTACACCAATCCAAATGATTGAGGTCCAATGCTAAAATAATATATAATGTTAGAAATAAATCAAGAAATGCTCGTACGAATGTGTTAAAATCCCCTTCTCCTTCTTTGTCCAAAACTTGAGACTGTAGCTAGAAGAGAAACATATCAGCCTTGATTCGATATTGATATCCCTCCTCGTAAGAATCGGCTTAGTCAGAACAAAAAGGATATAACCAACGAAAGCAAACATAAATATGTACGCTATGCCATGCTCTAGGAACACATACACAGAAAGGGTATGGTCATGGTAATCCAAATAAAAGAACAATCGTCTAGTATGACAAGTTTAGTTCACTTACTTTGAGCAAGTACGAAATCATTGGAACCTCATTGACAATAATATCAAGAGTCAAACTTGCCCTGCTGGCCTAAATAAGATGATATTAAACGAGCGTGTAATGTTTCGCTCGTGGCCTCTTTGTTCCACACTTGTGATGCAGTTTATTTCATCGGCTTTGTCAGTTACTGAATAGATCCTGTTTAATTATTTTGAGTTCCTTATCGCTCTGTTGTATACAAATCCATCTATCCATCTATATATACATATATACTACAAAAGATATACTGATGTTAATTAAGGGTAATATTCCTATTCTATTCCACAGCTGAAAATGTATAGGGGTCATTCCTGTTTTATTTAAAAATAAAGGGAGGGATATAATGACGATGCAAAGCTTCAGCTTGACAATATGATATATTAACATTTTGGGCTTGATTTTGAAACGCTTATATGACTCCCATACTAGAGTCTAATGAAGTAAAACCTATATATTTTAAAAAAAAAATATAACCTTTCCAATCCCGTTAGCATGTACAGACGTGTAGTAGCGATTAAATTATATCATCATTGTTGGAGAGGTCGTACATGTAAATAAATAAGAACATTTGTCTTTATGTCGGCTTTTGTACATGCAGCCCGGAAACTTTATATGCGAACATGCCCTTAAGGGAAATGGTATAGATGAACCACAGCATCCATGTATCTGGCTATTGAGAAGACATAAATCATTACAAAACATGACTGTCACAACTATAATGTGATTCCTTTGCATTTGCTATTTTATTAATGGAGCAGAACCATCTGAATAGTAGTGCCATTGATCCATCCATGCGTGCATACATACATACATACATACATACACACATACATACAAAATGCTCCTGCTTGCATACATTTAAAAGTGTTTAGAGATACATCCATATAAACGTTCATAGGATCGTCAATTCATATATCAACACATTCATAATCACTCATTTACTTACTTTCAATTGTAATGGCATAATTGCCTATATAGCTATCTGTCATGAACTCCCCACCCACTTTTTTGGGGTGGGTTGCATGGGTTTGGTTATCGTTATCTAGAGGTGATCGCCTACGGTGTAATTTGCCCGGAGCGAGTAAATATCAATAGAAATTGTGAAATTTACAGGTGGAATAGATAAAGATCTGAGCAGGTATATAGAACATAGAGACATGAGCCCCCGTACATGTACAAACCATAAAATTTAATCAAAAATTCATAGACAATAAAATTCATAAACAATTGCAAGAATGCATTACATTAGAAAGATACACTTCTTTGATTCAAAGTTTTCAAACGAATTTCAAAACACAAATATGCTTTTACAAATAAGCCGATCTGTTAAGCGATAGAATTCAATCATCATCAGATCTTGTGAAGATCGAACACTGCTTTGTACAGATTCATAACCTGATAGTTTTTGCCTCAGTCCAAATCTCGGCGACTGTTCCTTTGGATTCCTGTGCCTGTAAGTCTGGGTCCTTCCACTTTCCCCTTTTCCAAATCCTCAGGTGTATTACTGCCTTTAGCCTTCCAACTTGTGTGGTCACTTTGGCTTGCAAGTTCGTGATTCGTCACGTAGAAGCTGGTGGGACAAATCTCACCTTGTAAAAGTAAACAATCGACACCCTAAGTGTTCTGCTGTATACCCCTCATGAGAAGTGCTCCTAATCTTTTCTTGTTACTGTCAGATAAATTTTATCGTAATTCAAACAGATCCTACGGCCATCTGGTCTTACCTAAACAATGCGGACCGTACAAACCTAGCTCCCTAAGGTTAATGTACTTCCTAATGGCTATTGCAATTACTGGCTTACATTACCCAAGTGAATGAATGAAATTCCTTACATGACAAGCCATGGTATACACATTCAAGTCTCTAGCCTATATAAAACCCCACTAAATGGTGTACAAACATTAATTTCACATGGTTTAACAACGTTAATTCCAGCCAATATGCATTAAAATTTTTATCATATGTGACATTATCTAAGTCGGAGAATTTACACGAATTCTAGTACTCATATCAACTAAAGTAAGGCATGAAATTCTAGATACATATATACCTATAACAACCGAGACTAAACAATCAAACGATTCATCAAACATATATAAAGAATATCCTTGTACGGATTCATATCGATGAACTCGCACCATTGTAATCATATCAAGAAAATTAAGCCGACGAATTTACGAATAAATTCCTGCAAATAAATGAAAAGAAATCGTCACACAATTGTAACCATATCAAGAGAATGGATCTACGAATGTAAGCAAATAGATCAGCAAATCGTGATATCAAGCAATTTACATTAGGATGATGCAAATACCTTGTGTCTTCAGGCTTTACCGCTAGAATTGTCTCGTAGATTTTTTTTTAAAACATCTAATCTCTTGGATGATAATTACGGGCGAATATCTTCCACATCAGCCCGGAGTCTTCCTTCGAAATTTCTCTCGTAGAAAAAGTGTAGACTGATTTAAACGTGTTGCAATAAGCATTTTAAACTGATAGTTTCCGAGAGGAATCAAGCCCCCTTTTCACAGCTTAACCAATCTGAATTAAATACATCCCCCGCTGAAATTTTTCGCCACAAATTGTAGTCCGTCTGCCAAACTGGATTACCAAATACTTATCGCTGGGAAGGTTCAGAATTGACAGTTTTCGGTACAGATCGGAGGTTAACCCTATCTTCTGCAGTTAAGTAAACAAAGTTCCAATTAAGAACCACCGCCCGCATGACAGTGACATTACCAATCAGTGCGTTACGGCGATTTAAACTCGTGCCAGTCCCCATAAATCTAATTAATCGTTCACCTATCCAATAAAGAGAGAAGTGTCGGTCATAAGGACCTATATTATTAATATCTATCTACACCAGCTCTCTTCAGGATATGATCTCATATATTGCTTCCGGATTGCATATGATACAAGAAGCTGACATAAAGACAAATTCTTATATTATTTTGCTTCAACGACATCCCCACCAAAGATATCAATAATTTAAGCTATCATACACTTTTGTGCAAGGGAGCGAACTTGTAGGGTCTACTCCAAGGTATAACTTGCGGGTTTGATCCACACCTTTCAGATTTGGACCTATATATATATATATATATATATATATATATATATATATAACCTATATATATATATATATATATATATATATGTGTGTGTGTGTGTGTGTGTGTGTGTGTGTGTGATCTCAAGTCCTATGTTCTCATTGAATCCCTCATGTATTTAATAAATTCTCCCTTAATGTCAAATGGTTATGGAAGTTCCCGTATAAATATCTACTTCTGGAATGGACCATGGGTATCACTCCGAGTTAAACTCAATATATTTTCTAAAGTATAACGTATGTATGCATAGATGAATCGATGGGTGAATGGATATGTATTCAACAGTGGGATCAAGAAAATAAACTAATAAAGCAGGTCTAATACAAATGAGGAAGAGACCCTACTGACCTTTATCTTTTTGGTCAGTGTATGCAAACGAAACGTACTATACAAAACAAATGTTTAATTATTGGGCTTAGCATGAACGTAACCTCTGACTTGTAAAGCCCATAATGTGCGGGTTTCTTTATAACCTTATGCTTCTGCCATGAATAAATATTTGCCAAGGAAATTGCTCTTCAGTAAATTTTGTATGCACCACAAACTTGAATCACTATGACCTGAATTTTGATCTTTTAACTCTCAAATCTAATGATCACATCTTAAGTGCAATCGATCCGCAAACGTTTCTCATGGTATTTGGTATAGGACGTAACTTAAGCTGGCATGTTTTCTTGCAGTCATGTAATATCATTCTTTTCTTGACTCCTATATTAATTATTTCTCTCCAAACGTGTATGTAATCAGAAACTGAATTTTTTTGTAGAAGCCATTTTTCTTCCCAGAGATCTTAACCGCTCGAATCCAAGATAAACTGATCTCTTCCTTACACGACGCAAACTATCCACTCAGTTCAAGCGGGTCGTTGAAGTGAAACTAATATTATTCACTGGAAAG
The DNA here is from genome assembly GCA_016617855.1 of Megalonaias nervosa. NCBI lineage: Eukaryota > Metazoa > Mollusca > Bivalvia > Unionida > Unionidae > Megalonaias > Megalonaias nervosa. The sequence continues at coordinate 6,849 of JAECUM010028928.1, read as the reverse complement.
TATGTGTCTCCCTTCAGTCAAATGGTATTGATATTGAACGTTTTGACCTAAGGCCAGCATGTTTCTTTCTTCCTTATCTCACAAGTATGACATCTAAACAATTTGGTAACTGAAGCTGGTGTAGAAATCGAGATATTGTGCACACATGAAACTGATTAAAGATCATATCAAAAATTGCTGACTGGCGTATATTAAATGTAAGAACGTTCACAATAAAATCAAAAAATCATGAATTAATCACATGTACTTAAAAATACCATAATTAATGGAAGGAATTGAAAGACAGTCAACATAAAATTCAGATGTAAGTCGACAACATTATTACTAAATTACGGAATCATGGGATTCATTGAAGGAAATAGTGTGTGCATATCAAAAGAATATTAGCTTTAAAAGAAACAAACATAAATTAGCTGAATTGGAATGAACATCGAAGAACTTCATGTGTGACGAACTGTATGGTTTGGGTGGGGTGCTCCCAATATCATATTTAAACTAGTGTAGAAATCCCGCCCTGGCTCTGTTCGCTTGGAAGTTAAAATTAGTGAAAGATAGATGTAACGCTCCGAGACCCCAGTCAGCAATGCCAAAGGTTAGATGGTTAAATTTACAAAGAAAGGTTGAAATTCAATTAACAACAATTTAATAACTTAATAATTAAATGACTCAAATTTCCAAATATGCACATTTCTCTCGGCCCTTTAATAAGCCTATTGCATCACTTGATTAACAGTGTGAGATTGATTTCCACCTGTCCTTGTTTTTCTACTTATGTGTTGTTTCCTTTCCCTCTCTTATTTCTCCCAATTCCTTCTCCTCTTCCTCCGCGAACTTTCTCCAAATTCATTCTCCTCCTCCTCCTTGACTTTCTCTAGACTCCTTCTCCTCCTCCTCCACTTCATCCCCCACGACTACACTCCTGTCGACTTCGAAGTTCTCGGCACAGTCTGAATTCCGTCTCCAACTCTTGAAGACTTGGGACCCAATGGAATCGAAAGTTTTTTGTCCCCTAAAAATGTTCCTGTGAAAACACAAGGACAGTACAATCTTTGTCCTTAGCCCTCTCATCTCACACTACACACAGCCTATCATCAGATACCCATACATTGTTGTATGGTACAACAGACATCATAATACAGCACGGTATCAATTACTTCTTATACATACATCAAAAAATTCCCGTACATCAGTACATATTCCTAATCCCGTTATGCTAAACAATATCACAATAGACAGACTCATTTCTTTACCTTACAACTCATACAACGTACGGAAATAATCAAATATCCATGCTCGGATATATGCATACGTCCATAGTAACTAATCTTACATACTTCAACCATGTTTCCGTATTCACAATTCAAACATTTGTAAATTCTAAAATAACGATTTAATAAATGCACTGGTTTACAACGAAGTAACCTAATAGCGAATTACAAAATTAATTCTGACCACAAGCTAACAGTCTACATAATTCCGCCCCGCATCTGATAATTCTCTACGTAAGGCTGAAGCCCATTTCTCAAATATGCATGGAAATGAAACACTACAAAGGTAATTCTACATACTAAACTATTCTAGCAATTAAGTGTACATACTACAAATAATTACAATTATGATGCCGTAATATTCTGCAAAAATAGAGCAAATAACTTACTGACCTTTTCGAAGCTTTGTCTTTCCTTAGATTCTACCTACAGGTTCTGCCACCAGATTACGAATAGTTTCTTTCTCAGAGTAAATCCTATTGACCTGCAATCCTTCTAGGCGAATACTAAAGTACCCTTATGATTTCGAAAGTTTCTATTCGGGTCTGAATTGTAATCGCGTCATGTCTCAATTTTGATTGGATATCGCTGTGGACCGATCCAATCAAACTTAGCGGACAATGTCCCTCTCGTTGTCTGTCAACGTGGGGACAGATAAGAGCATGCCCTGTTTACCTCGTGGACTTTCCTTTTGATCCTTGAACTAACCTTTAACATATGGGTGCGATAACCTAAGTAACAGGATAAAGGGAAACCAAGACGACTTTTAAAGTTCAAGAAATAATTCATTCCGCTAGAATTGAGATCAAACATTTAAAAGGAATAAACAGTATTTTGAACTAAATCCCTAGTAATCATAATTGTTATATCACACACCCAAAAATTATTGGACATTTCCAATTAACTGAAATAGTCTTGGACATACTGATGTCCAAATGACATTGAATAGATTGATATACAAACAGTCTTGATATATCACAACGATACAATACAGGTTGCCAATGAAAAATTCACAATAATTCTAAATCTTTTTTAACTACAAAAAGTAAATAGGCAATCTGTAATTCCAACGACTATATTTTAAATAAATGATTCTTCTCGATCTTATATCTGAACACAACTGAAAATGATTCCATAGACTGATCTTAAGATAGGAATAAATAATCTTTTTTACCACAGTCTTATGTAAAATGTTTATACACAAAGAAATGACCAGGATGTAGGTCACATGTTCGCTTCAAGATAATTGTATGTTTGTAAATAAGGCTAACCCTTGAACTCAAATATAAGTAAACAACTCATTTATAACTTGCAAGCATGAAAAAGCATGAGAATAGTCAAGCAGGCCGAATCTTTCCCTCAGTTACGGATAAAGGTCGATCCCACAATACAAATTATGAACACATTAACACTAAAAGCGTATAAAGTATTACAGCGGCAAGGTCCTCTGATCCAATTAGCTGCATGTACATGGTTTATCCTGAAGTACCATAATCATGCCGATGTTGCAACGAGAATGAATCCTCCTCCACTGAGACAAATATTAATTGAACATACTGTTTAAATTGTAATACATTCAGCTAAATACAATGGTCCAAACGTGACATATGTCCATTATGTAAATTTCCCCTAGCACTTATTTCATTATTTCATTTCATCCTTTAGCTGTCTCTGACGGCTGGCCTATCTTGCCTGAATAAGATACATAATAGTCGATTAATTGATACTCTAGAGAAGTAGGAAGTAGTTATCACCAGATGCTTTTCAGTGAGAGGCTTTTCTTAGGCGAAGGGGTAAAGTTTTCAATACAACAAAGATGATAAACCGAGAGTAATCTGGAAATTACATTATATTCAAGAGAGAACACGGCAACGGCTTGACAAAATCGTCTTAGATAACAGGGGCGATTTAAATGGGAAGAGAGCGGGACAGCAAGGGCTCCAAACCCCAATCACACAACATGTTATGAGCTGAATGTTTCATAGAGTAAGCTATCTTTACAGTTGGATGGTTACACATGGAAAAGTCTCCAATACACGAACTCTCGGGGACTTCCAACGTGTTTAGATTCCCCCAACCGGAACAATATTCCTAAATCTAACCCAGGATTCATTTAACACAAGCTGTTTGTCGGTCCCACATTACAATGCATTAAGTACATCATTTACTTTGCCCTCTTCTAGTGTTTAAACGAAGCATACACATTGATGATAAGACGATGATAAATAATTATATATATATATATATATATATATATATATATATATATATATATATATATATATATATATGATTGGATGGCATACACAACAACTCGTCATTATATCATAACCCAGAATAAAATAAAATATTGAACTGCAAATCAGCTTTTTTGACGGAATGAACTTCTTTTTAGACCCGTATAGAAACTATAACGTTAGACCTGATCTCGATTCACCGCACCTATATTTTTTGTTAGACTTAAAATTGAAAATGAGAACATTGTGATATAGTAATGCTACTAGTTCCAATTTATTCAATTGTTTAAACTGTGCAAATTTCATTATACACTACCTAGCAGAGTCAAGAGAAAATGTTTCCCCTTCTAAACGTAACATCCTTAACTAGCTTTAACTTTAACAATACGTACTTGCTAACATTATACATTTTCAAATAATTACTTTGATTATTTCTATAGATACGATTAAAATGAAAGATTGCTGGCAGAATGTATGACATACTTTAGATAAATTATATATGTCTGTTAATAAAAGGTATAATGATACCTTATTTTAGCAAAGCGAAAGTATCATACATGATGGCGTCAAATCGTTATGCTTTCTCAATAGCCACATATTACAGTCATATGCACATGTTTTCCAGTGTCATGCGCATTTGCATAAAATATATTATCTCCACCTTATCGAAAGTGCTTTACGATATGTACATACTGTGTCAATAAACCCTCGATTAGAATATCATGTTTTTTCTTCACTTAGTTTATTTCGTGAGTAACAAACTTTTCCTATGGGGAGAATTCAACTAATTTAAAACTAGAGATATTTAAGAATGAACAAGCAATTGCAATGTAAGTTTTATTTTAACTCCAAGGGGGAGTCATTGTTGACCCTGTTCATTTTGTAAGACAAATGGACGGTGCTAACTATATAGCATCCTACGGCATTCGTCCTGTAATGGAAGCATCACAGATCATAATATAAACTTATTATATATTCTTAACGTAAGTCAAAAGGTCAGTAATGAATGAGGTTATAAAGATAAATAACATTTGTAAATGAAAATTTTTACTAGCTCAAATGTGAATGACCCGTTCCCTCTTCTATTGTGTTCTGTAAAGTAATAAAAATGTATGCATATTTGTATGCAACAGAGGATGGATGGAAGAAGGCACCGATGAATGCACTTTTCCAGACATGAGTTCACTTTCTTTAAATGTAGGTATATTTTATCCTCCTATTCCTTCTTCCTTGTCTTTTCTACGATCCTCACGCTATTATTTTTTTTTTTTAATATATACATCATCAAATGATACATTGGTTCAGGACAATTTCGTTCTTATTTTAGCCCACTGTAAATATCAAACATCGGAACTAATAATGAATAGCCTGTTAGAATTGAAAAATAAAAAATATATTGCTTCGTTGTCTGTTCGGCTGTATCAATTAGAAATACGTTCCTTTCATAAAAGGTTTAAAACAATAATGAATTAAAACGGTAAGATAGTTTCATTTAAGATGGGAACTTAAAAGGATAATCCAATGATGGGGAGTATTATGACGTGGCTGAATATTCGAAGCCAAACAATCAGGACTGCGTATCTTACAATTGTGTGTTACTAATATGTATGCATTATACATAAACGAAATATATTATAGTTTCCTTGGCAAGTACTGCATTACCTGAGAGTTGCTTATTTTTAGACTAATTTACATTCTCCCCTTTTACTCACACATACGTTTTAATTTTTAATGCATATTTAAAAAATTGAATTAAGGCATTTGGCGTTTTATCAAAGCTGTTATACAACCCTGTGAAAAATTCTCAACGTGACGTACTTACCAGGGGCTAGACCTAGATATATGCTGTGAAGTTGCATCATCGGTATGTCTGTCTTTCTTCTCTAATGACTTAATCTTTAGCTTTAAATGTTTCAAAATTTTATAAGGTACAGCTTTGAACCTCAGTCACAGGCAAGTGCACGTTCCCTACTTCTCAAATGGAAAATGGGTTTTTGACAAGTACGTGACAGTTCTTTTTACACTCTACTTACTTAATACACACTCTACTTTCAAGCAAATTCCAGGGCAAATTTCAAAGACTAACCTTAGTTAAATACATTCAATTTCATACAGTAAGCTCATTAATTTACAGCACTGTATTTATTTTTCCAAGAAGTTATTGATGCATTGAACTTTAAGGTGATAATTTATGCACACATTTGTAGCAAAATAAAGATTCTGTCTCTTTCTAACACGCGGAAGAGATTTATGTTGCAAATTGTATGTAAGTTGTATCCTCAGACTTGGTAAACGAAATTACTCCGAAATATTAACAGACTCATTAAAAGCGACTCCACTTGTGCTTGCTTCTTTAAATAAATAATAGCAATCAAAATATTCAGCAGATTATATTATGAAACTCTGAAGTTGAAATGATTTTTCGGTGGTGTTGGTATTTTAGGTAATTTACATCTTAGACTGTCTCGTACCTATGTCATCCTCGCTGCAGACAAGAATGTGATCAACGAGTGAACGGTTCAGACGTTTCTGTTCTTCAATTTCTTAAACAATTTTATTTAGGGTCATTGTGCAGATAATTAAACCCTAACTGGCAGTTACCAAACTCATTTGAAGATCAAGTATTCTAGACGTAGTTACAATTACTCAATTATTAATTTTCTATTTATAGCTCTGATGTAACTATTAAGAGCATTGGTTCATGGTAAGAATCGCCAGGTTTTTATCAAAATGAACAGGTAGGTACCGACATGTGTCTAATTAAACAGTGGTCAAGTTTTCATCGAACGTAAGAAGGAGTCATTTCTAACCATGTCTTGTATCTACACATGTCTTCCTGAGTATTTCTTAACGTTTCCAATTTTATTAAACTTTCAATAAACGATTTATGCGATACTGTACAATGTCTCTCCTTCTCTGTCACGTTTAATGTCACTTTGAAAACCAGACACTTTGATCACTGTCAAACATTCTTTCCAAAATATTCATGTTCACGTAACTCTAATTTCTTGGCGGGAGGTAGCGTGAAATGCCCATTAACGTATAGTCATTACTTAAGGAACTCGGCCATTACCTGAAGAGGCATCAGCGGCCATTTTGACCCAATATGACTGCATTTGTTTCAATTAAAAATGTATGTTACAGTTTTTCAAACAAATTACACACAATAGTTTACAATTATAGCAATAAATAATTTCCAATATTATATTAGATGTCTAAGATTGAATATTCAAAGCTGCAGAAGTAATTAAATACTGGAAATCTCGACAATTTGAATCTCTCTCTCTCTCTCTCTCTCTCTCTCTGTATATATATATATATATATATATATATATATATATATA
>JAECUM010028927.1:0-19132 GCA_016617855.1 Megalonaias nervosa | reverse complement strand
GACTGATGGTTGATTGACTGGTAGCCAAGTGTTGTACTGGAAGATTGACGGAGTTATATGCTGCATCTCTATATATGCACCGGTTTGTAGGTGTCTTTTAGCCGTGGGCTAATTTGGGTTCTGTTATACCCAGTGTGCTGCTGACGGAGAGGACGTTGGCCGGAAAAAGCTTCTGGACCAACTGGTTTGCATAAAACAAAAGACTGAATGGATCTTTAGGCAGACTAGGAGGGGCGGACCATTGGTGGTGACTCCTCAACCTCCCGGCATAGCGTTGGGGCTGAGAAGATATTTCGCATTTGATTATTTGAATGAAAAACTTGTACATTTTACTATTTGAGTAAAGCATATCATATTTCATTGAACCATATCATTTATTATTTATGTGAAAATTGTCGACGTCTACGTGAATCATTTGACTTCATTGTGTGAAATCACTTTGAATCGTAAATCTCTGTATTATTTAAAGTTCTTTTCTTACGTATAAATTCACATTTCATTTACACTTCATTGCATTATCAGGTTCGTGCATATTATGCTAATTGTCCAACATTTGGATCTTGTATGCGCACGAATTGAACATAATCTTTTCCATTGAATCATTCATAAATAAACATTGTATTTTTGTTACCATCATTGATGTTCTTCGTAATAATCCGACACCAACCCGATTATCTTGTTACAGCGTATATTTGCATAAGTCTGTTGTTTATATTTGTAACTGTACTCTATGCCCTCGTCATTCTCGTATCTGAACAGTTTCTCTATTTTGTAATTAATCTATTAAAGGAGGAACAAATGGAGAAGAAAAAAAAAGTGTTATCTTAGCTGACCGTCACCTAAGATTAAATGCAATAAATGGAAAGATGAATGGTATTGTATAAATATATATATTATAATGACTTGTGCTAAAGTTCCATTATTAACACCAAATCAATACAAAAATATTCAAAAATGATAATTTTAAAAGCGTGCCTGATAAAATGCGGTCAAGATAGAACAGTATTGACAAAAACGCACTGACCGCTCCGGTGGCCTAGTGGTTAGAGCGTCCGCCTCGGATGCGGGAGGTCGTGGGTTCGAACCCCGGCCGAGTCATACCAAAGACTTATAAAAATGGTACTTACAGCTGCCTCGCTTGGCGCTCAGCATTAAGAGGTTAGTGTTAGGACTGGTGGGCCTGGTGTGAGGATAATGTGACTGGGTGGGACATCATGCCACATGTCTGCGGCATGATGCCCCAGCGCTAGACATGACTATAAACTGTCACACTGCAGACATCGTAGCGATATGACTGAAAAATTGTTAAAGCTACGTTAAAAATCTAAATCACACACACACTCACACACACACAAAAACTCACTAAAATTGTACGATAGCCAGTATTTGAAATTACGATTTTGAATATTAACTGACAGCAATGATTATTTTGATTACAAATTGAAAGAAATTATGATTTTGAATTTAAATTGACGGAAAATAAGATTTTGAATATAAATTGACATCAGATATGCTCAAGAAAGGATGTTTAATTCTTCTGCGATCATAAAGAACCACGTATTCAAAAGGATATTATCTGTGATAGTAACTTTGCGTCCAGTTGCAGCACATGTGTTATATAAGGAACAACTTCACAGCAACACATGGTTTTGATTTATCTAAATGAAAATCTTTTTTAAAATAAGTTTTCAATATTATATAACAGTATAAGACGTCATACGGTGAAATTGGATTCAGTTCAAGTCGACATCAAATAGAGAAAATGAAAGAGTATGCGCAGAAAAAGAAAAAGAAATCACCGTAAAGCTTAATAAGTTGCTGTTAATAGAAGAAATTAAAAGAATGATGAAAGGAAAACGTAAAGGAATCAAAATTAAGGAAACAAGATAGGCTTGTGTTTCTGGCTGGATCAGATGGATTATATTTTAGTATTTGTTACATTTTTTCATTGGTGATTGTGAACATTTACTAATTATTTATAATGAACAGAACGCCAAAATATTGATTTTATTTTTTCGCTTTCCGACTACCTCCACCAGATATTGTTAACAATTAAATTAGTAAATGTGGCAGAGAAATTGTTTATAACAGTTCATAAATTCAACATCTGAATGGTATTTTGAATGGTTGTTATTTTGTGTATTAGAGGTGAAAATCAAATACATATTTATCAGATTTTAAACGAGAACCAATTAAATTCAAATGGGAATCTCGTAAAACAATACGTAAATAAAATAAAATATAGCATACTTATATAAATATAAAATTATATTGTTTGAAGTGCAAAAAAGAGGGTACAAATGTTACAGTTGTTAGTCATACAAGAAAAGTAAAAGAATTATGAAATAGTAATTTTAATATATGGAACACGATAAAGTTATATTAGTAGTGACAATGGGACTTCTATGTTAGAAAAGGGTCCCGACACTCTGGCGACAAGGGGAATTTAACAAGGGGAATTTTAACATGGATGGGCCTATAGAGCGACAAGGGGAATTAAACATAGGGATGTATAGCGACAAGGGATTGGGACTGTCTAGTGACAAGGGGAATTGAACAGGGGTGACGTCACGGTACTGGACACTGGCAACAATGTTGCATGTGGCTGACCTCAGTCGGGCGGAACAGTATGGCAAGGGGCTGACGTGAATACGCACTACTCTAGGGAAAAATAAAGACATAGACATAGAGACATGGTTAGAGACAGGGTTAGAGGCATAGACAGAGACATAGACATATGACACAAACATAGATTTATAAACATAAATCTATCACACAAAAAATCGACTAAAAGTTTTTTAGGCAAGAGAGAAGAGATATCTTTTCGAGACTATGGATTGGCCCTGAAAGGGGCCTTTGTTTTTTCTGTTCACACCATTCAGTTAACATAGAGGGCATCGCACGGATCTTCTTCTCTTCCTCAAACTTCGTCTGACCTCTGGACCGTAGACTAAGACTCGCGTCAGACAGCTTTGTCTTTCCACATAGATCCTTCGTTTCCAAAGGGCTGTATCAGTCATCTTGGTGATAGCCCATGATTTGATATATATGGGATAGTCCGGGTTGAACAGCGTCGACGATAGGAGGGTAGACAATTCTACGTTAGTCCACATCTTGTGACGAGAACAGGTGGAGGGAATGAGGTGAACCGCGTTATTTATAGTGGAAGAGCTGATCGAAACGGATTGAGTTCTTTCACCAATCTTAACAAGTGTTACAAAATTCAGTCACAGTGCAGAGTCTGTCTTCCAATCCAAAGAGAGCTACCTGTGACGTCACATTCCCTATATAGGTGCGCTAGCGTCTGTGCGCAGTGAATCAATGCGACAGAGTTAGAACATGACAGAAACTAAGAAGACAATGAATTGGGGTGCACCGGCTGTGGAGACGAGGAGTGATGGCATAGCAGCGGCTGCCAAAGCAAGCAAAGTCCTAGTTCCAGAAGAGAACGATTTTAATTGGGATTTAGTTTATTTTCTCTCTTCACAAGAATTTGTTCCGGTACCAGTACCTTCGCCGCCTTCTCATTCCTTACCGTACAACGAGGATTTTAAACAGAGGCAGAAAGAAGAATTGGATAAATTTTTGCGATAGCAGAAAGAAGCAGAACAAGCCTTTCTCATTCAACAGCAACAGCGAGAAGAAGAGGCAAGGAAAACGACAGGAAGAAGAAGAAGCAGAGAAGAAACAAGGTCTAGGAGAGAAGGAGGACAGTGAAAGTCAAACGGTGACGGTACGCTAGACATTTTGGCAGTTAAGGAGTCTGAAACAAATATATCAGACTTCTTTAATACGACCCAAGAGAAAGAGACCTTCCCGAGCCAAACAGTCCAACCCCGTCAAAACACCTACTACGCCTGAGATACCAACACTAGTGATTTATACTAAATCGTCGACAGCAGCAGGTCCAGAAGTAGGCCTTGGCCGTGGCAAAAGGATAAAGCAGTTAAAGCTCATTACTTCCCGTTCCTGAGTTTGTTTGTTTTTTTTTTAAAGAAAAAGTACAAAACAAACACCCAACGGTCCTTTGCAGGGTCACGCACCTCTCTGGCAAAAAATCTACTCAGTGTGTGCCAAAATCAAATAAAATTCAGATCCATTTTCCCCCATGATTTACGTGTGTGAGTGCGTGAGTTTAGGTCCTTACTATAAAAATAAACACCAAAAGACACTTACGCTTTTCTTTCTGGTGTATTCTCTGGTACAAATTTACAATCCAATTTCAAAACACACCACTTTAAAAAGTTCATAGACTTCTTCTTTGTCTTTTCACTCTCCGTTTTTTGAATTTCTTCACTGTCACAGGTTTTTCCTCTTCTTCCTTACTTTCTTCTCGTCTTTTTTTCTTCTCTTTCTGGACGTGTCTGGGTTCTTCCTTTTCGAAGGGCACTTCTTCTTCCTATTCGGAACCCTTCTCTTTCTTCTGCTCCTGTTGTTTCTTAGGGCAGTCTGAAGACAAATGTTCTTTCTCTTGTCAATTATGACAGGTATCTTGAGCTTTTGACGCTTGTCTTGCTTTGACGTTGTGAACATTCTGTTGCCCAATGCCTTTTCTTCTGACAGATATAGCAAGTATCTTGACTTTTATCTCTAAAGGAGGGAGAGTAGTCCGTCGGCTTCTCTGAAGAAAACCTTCGTATGACACCTCGCAAAGCTCTGATCAGAAGTTTGATCTGTGCTGGCTCTTCCATCTTTCTGGTTGGATTGAGTGTGAAATGAATACTTTGAGAGAAGACACTGACCCTTTGTATAGGGAAGACACTGACCTTACATTGATATATAGGGGACCATGACGTTTAAAATGTAGTCATTTGACTTTTTGCAATCAAGATGAAACGATTGCAACATTTCGTGAAGAAAGGAGAAGAAAGTAAGAGGCAGAAAGGTGACCTATCGCCTATCACAGTTGCTGAAGTCTTGTTTCAGATTCATGCCAGCGATTTTGAAGATGACATGAGGGAGCCAGCATCCAGACCCAGAGAGTAAAAGTCAAACCAAAGTCCACCACCATTAACCCCTAAAAACTACTTTTACATTCGAGAGACGGATAAAAACTCCTCTAGAAAATTTAGACCACGGCTTACACTTACACAGTGAAGTTTAAAGATTTCAAGTCCGAATTACCGCTGGAGAAAGCAGACAGGTTCTTCACCGATTTGTGGGATTCTTTGTTAGCCACACTGAAACGGCAATGTCGAGCCAACAAAGACGATCGCTTGACACTTTCCATTTATCACGACAGTCTGAAGTCCCCCGTTTAGATCGAGTTTAGCAGGCCATCAGAATTGACACCTTCCAAAGTCATCGACACGATTCAACACGTACAGCAGTCCAACGACAAGTTTCGCATCACCGATGAAAAAAAGCGACACTGTACATGGCCCACGTTTCTCATCCCAAAGGAACCTGACGCAAAAAGATATTATTGGTGGATGACTTTCGTAGCACCAAAACGAGCCTCGTCCAAATTAACAGCTCTCAAGACCAGATGTGTTTAGCCCGAGCCATCGTGGTGGGACGAACGTATGCCGATAAGAACGACACGGCAGAATGGAAAAGGGCCATGAAAACTATTCAACGATCGGACCGAGCCAAACAACAAAGAGAAGCAGAACTCCTGTTACAGCAAGCTGGCCTATCCAAAGACACACCCTGTGGTATTCCTGAAATGCAAAAATTGCAAGATGTCTTGGCTCCACGCTACGCCTTGAAAGTACACCCTCAAGAAGTGCGTGGACATCTGTTGTTTCGAGGCAAAAATTTCAAAGACGGAAAATACATTTACGTCTATCATCACGATGAACATTTCGATGCCATTACCAGTATCACCGGATTCCTGGGATACAGATATTATTGTGAGAAATGTGTCTATGGCTATAACAATCGAGAGCATCACAAGCATTGTGGATCGAATGTCCAGGATGTTTGGCCTCTAAACCCTGCCTTGACGAAGGACAAAAACGAGTGCATTGCTCAGCTTGTCAACGCACGTTTGCAAGCCCTACCTGTTACCAACAACATCACATCTGAAGACGCAAGGTTCACAACAGAGAAGTGCTTGTCAACTCCTGAAATGTTGTTCTGGTTGTGGACAAGTCATACGTACCAATAGTGCCAAGGCACACATTTGTCCAAGAAAGAAACGATGTCACATTTGTCACCAAATCGTGGACTCGGAACACGATTGCTACATTCAAAAATACCAACCCCAACAGGAGGAAGAAGAAGAAGATGACCAGAAGACAGGCAATTTCACCTTTTTCGATTTCGAATGCATGCAAGAGACTGGCATTCACATTCCTAATTTCTGCGTGGCTCATCGAGCGTGCGAGAAGTGCATCCAAGAACCTATCTTTAGTCATTGCCCACACTGTAGCGAGATTCCTGGAGGACGTGAAAAAATCTTTCGTGGACCGAACACTCTGACCGATTTTGCCCAATGGATCTTAGACCCCATCAACGAGACGTGGAGCCAAGAAGTCATAAAATTTTACTGAGATTGCCATGGCTATGCCACGGTGATGGCTCGCAATATCTTGGGGTACGATGGACAATTTCTTCTAAAATACTATACGGAACAAAGCACCGAACGTCCGAAAGTCACTTTGAACGAAGCCAAAATCATTTCCATGCAAGTGGGACAATAAAGATTCAATGAATTACTTGGCCATTCAATTGAGCCGAATGCCTAAAACGTTTGGAATGACAGAAATGGCCAAAAGCTATTTCCCGCACTTTTTCAATACCGAAGCCAATCAACACGCCTGACGTTCACTACTACGACCCTGGCAACATGCGCACCGAACAACGAGAAGCTTTTTACGCTTGGTACCACTCTTACGTCTGGGACCCCTTCGACTTTCAGGAAGAAATGTTAAAGTATTGTCGTTCCGACATGGACATTTTACGGCGATGCTGTGGAAAATTTCCAGAATTGTTCATGGAGCACGGAGGGATCGATTCTTTGAAAAAAGCCTGCACCATTGTCAAAGTGTGTTCCTTTGTGTACCGCCAACGATTTATGCCCGAGAAGACCCTGGTTGTCATACGCCCTCAAACGACGAACTTTTTCAAACGTCAATACTCGGTCAAAGCCCTATGCTGCTGGCTACATTACTTGTGTGACAAGGAAGACAAATGGATCCAACACGCCCGAGACGGAGGAGGTGAAAAGACCATCGGAACGTATTCGGTGGATGGCTGGGACTTAGAAAACCCTAAGATCGTGTAGGAGTTTAACGGTTACTTATTTCACGGATGTCCGATCTGCTACCCTGAACGGTACACTAAAAATAAATTTTTACAACCTACCATGGAAGACTTGTACGAGGCTACTTGTCAGCAGCGCTTTAAGTTAGAACAGCAAGGATACCAAGTGGTGGAAATGTGGGAACACGAGTACGATCACCGTTTGAAAACCGATCCCGAGTTTAAACGCGTAGTGGAAAGTTACAAGCTGGTGGACCTACTAAACCCGCGGGACAGTTTGTACGGAGGACGGACGGATGCCACCTGTTTGCTGTACCACGCCAACGAGGAGAAAGGAAAAGAAATCAAATACTTGGATGTGTGTTCGCTGTATTCTTACGTGTGCAAATATTGTCTCTTTCCCGCAAGGCACCCACAATTGCAGACGGAACACATCGACGTGGACAACATTCGACAACACGAAGGATTGACTAGATGGAAAGTCTTGCCTCCCACGGGCTTCTGTCATCCCGTTTTACCTCACCAATGCCAAGGAAAACTGATGTTTCCCTTTTACCGTACTTGTGCCGAAACGTGCAACCAAGACCAACTTTGTCAGCACACCCAAGATAAACGCGCCTTGACAGGAACGTGGGTCAGCGTGGAATTGTTTAAAGTTCTGAACCTGGGATACCAGTTGTTAGACGTGTACGAAATTTACCACTTTCCAAAGACATAACAGTACCACAAGGGTGACGAGATGCAGAAAGGCAGTTTCACAGATTACGTGGATGCATTTTTCAAACTGAAACAAGAAGCCAGTGGCTATCCATCCTGGTGCCACACTCCCTAAGACAAAAAGAAATTGAAAGAGAAATACTCGGAACAAGAAGGCATCACTTTAGATCACATCGAGAAAAACTAAAGAAGGCGACCGTTTGCCAAAGTGATGTTAAATTGCTTGCGGGGCAAAATGGCACAGCGACCGAGTTTACCCAAGACGGAATATTTCACAGAACCATCCCGCTACTTCCAGATGATTCACGACAAAACCAAATGCATGAAACACGTGGACGTCCTTCGTGAGGACTTGATCCTGGTCAGTTACGAAGAAGAACTGGACTTTGTACAAGCCGAGGAATTTGGAAATGTCATCATTGCGGCCTACGTGACAGATCATGCTCGCTTAAAATTGTCCGAAGCTTTACACCAATTAGGAGATCGTGTGCTGTATTTTGACAAGGACAGTTGCATCTACATCGATCGCCTGGGTCAGCAGCACCCTGACATCGAAGTAGACCGTTTAGGAGCCTCGACGGACGAGCACCCCAACGACAAGATTCTAAGTTTTGCTAGTGGCGGTCCCAAAAATTACGGCTACGAATACCGGGACCCCCAAGGAGAAGTGCACACGGAGTGTAAATTCAAAGGATTGACTCTCAATTATTGCACCAGTCAAGTGGTGAACTTTGGGGTATTGAAGGAAGCCTTGCAGTCTGGAGAGGATGATGATTTTAAAGTGACCACCTACCAATATCACAAGATTGTACGTTTAGCCACACACCAAATTGTCATTCGGCCTTTGGAAAAAGTGTATCAAATCGTGTACCAGAAGCGAGTGCGGCTTCCCAACCACTTCACTTTACCGTACGGACACGTCGATATTGGTCAGCATATAAAATGGAAAACGTCCAAGACCGATAGTTCATTGTGACTACAATTGCCAAGCGTGAAAGATGAATCCTAACAAACAGACACCATTCAAGTTCGGTGATCCTGAAGTGGAGTGTGATGCTGTGCCTTGCGCTGTGACCTCAGCGATTCAGTACCACATCATGGAAACTTTGCTTTGACTACTACTACTACAATACCTACCATGGAAAGTGATGCTGTGCGTGTCAAACCTGACGGATGCGAAAGCGATGCCACTCGTTATCATGGACTCTTTACTGATTTTCATGGTCAATGTCATCCTCCACTTGAAACCTTGCGGCTACCACCCTACGGATGACATCCATGCCTGAGCAAACTACTGCGGGTTTCACCGTACCCTCATCTAAATGAACCTGTGAAAGAAGAATATTCGTTCCATGTGCGTTTGTCTGAATACTGCGACTTTGAAAGTCAATCCAAACCTTGCAAGAAAAATGGTCTAAATATCTGGAAGGACCTACCCCCGAAGACTTAGCCAGAGCTGGATTTATCTACTTGGGCGAAGGTGATAAAGTCAAGTGCTTCAGTTGCGGTGGGTCACTTCATGAGTGGGAGGAGAAAGATTCCGCTTACCTGGAAAATGCTCGATGGTCTCCGCACTGTTACTACCTACTTTTAGTGGGACGAGCTCAGTAATCTCTTGATGGATACTTTACAAGAGAACATTTGTGGTTTGCCTGTGGAAAACGCATTTACCGAGAGTTTGTCAAAATTCAAGTCAAACGAAAAGAACAGCTGCATCCGTTACGTCACCAATGTTGGAACCAATGGTACCTGAATGGTATAAGAGGACTGATTCATTTCAAAGTGTTACAATGGTCAGACATTGATGAATCACACGAGATTCAGAAAGCTTTGGATGCTACTCATTCTACTTACAAGGTGACCATAGTACACCGAATTCCAGAGGAAGAGTTAGAGGGTTACCAAAATCTTTTACACGAACAAATCTTGGTTCAAGAGGAGACGTCTGTGAGACAAGTGGTGTGTGAGTTAGTGATTAAACAATTTTGGTACGGTACTAAAATAAAGCCGCTTCTGTTCAAAAGTACATTTATTACCTTCAGCAAAAGAGGTCATAAAACCTTGCTACCATGCCACGACCTTTATCATTAGTGATACAACAATTGCCGTGGAAAGAAATCAATGACAGTATTCAGAATGTGGAGGATTGCCAACACTTTTTACGAGAACTATATCCAACGAGTTTGGGTGGCCGTGTGGTGTGTGTCTTAGTGACTTCCTTTCTCGGATTTCGTTTACCAGATGATTCCTTGTGGGCTCTTTACGACCTGTACTGTGAGGTACCACCAAAAACATGAGGGTGGTACCTTTAAATGTACGCGAGAGACTCATTCTTTTAAAAGCCTTGCACTTTCATCTCGATACTTCTCGACCTCTACGGGGAAAAAAAAAGATTCGTCATTTGTTAGTCACTGAAGATGTTACGATGATGTGTGTGTGTGTAGCTTGTCACTTACACCCTTCACTGGCCAGATGTACGTGACTGGAAAAGTTTGGGTTTCGAGGCTTGGACAAAAGAAGGGGCAAACTGTGCCCAAGATTTGTGATCATAAATTCAAACGTTCAGTGAGAAAAGTAACTTTTAAACCTGTGTTAGCCGCAGTGTCAGAAGAAGAAGAACCCGACACCGAGGAAAACCACTCCATTCAGGACAGGACCATCACTGACATGGGCATCCCCGAAAGGCCATTGTGGCAGGACCCCTGTGTGACTGTGCCAAGTGTAGAGCCTCTAAGAACATTACAAACTATCCCTAGGACACCATACCTTCGTCACCAAAAATGTTGTACAGTGACTTGTTTATATTCCACTTTGATCGTTTTGATGTGTATTTTATCGATGTACTTAACCATTTGGCTTTTATGTATTTTTGTCTTTCATGTTCAATTTTAAAAATGTTTTGAAATAAACGTGTCCTGAAAAAACTATGAAAACATGTCTTTTATGTCTTCGTTTCAAAAGTGACATTCCTTTCACTATGGCTGCCTCTGTTGTCTCTGCTCCCTCTTCCACCACTTTCAAAGTTATCGACTAAAACTGAGATCGTGCTAGGTGGGAGGCCTTGTATCTTCATCATCCCTTTAACATGTTAATTGGTGGACAAAGCGGTCCAGGCAAACCGAATTTGTCAAACGTTTGATCGAACATAAACATCATTTGATCGATCGTCAACCTCAACGTATCGTGTGGTGTTCCAAAGAGTGGCAATCGGCGTACAGCCTCCTGCGAGAAAGTCAAGGCGATTCCATCGTGTTTGTGGAAGGCATTCTTGGCGGAGACGACGGGATCGTGTCTGACCCCAGTCAAACTCATCTGGTCGTCTTCGACGACATGTTAGGAGAAGACGAAGAAGAAATTAAACTGTGGTTTACGCGCAAAGGGCATCATCGTAATGCCAGAGTCATTTACATTACCCAAAATTTGTTCCAACAAAGTAAAGCCCATCGCACCATCAATCTCAATGCTCATCGCGTGGTCTTGTTTAAAAGCCCTAGAGATAAATCGCAAGTGGAAGTGTTAGCCAAACAGTTAGGAACTCCTTGGCTGACTCATGCGTACGACAATGCCACTCAAACCCTCACGTCTATTTATTCGTCGATTTAAAACCCACTACCCCCGATTATTTGCGATTTCGTACCCGTCTGTATCACCACTGATGCCAAGACGGAGGGCCTGTCGTGTACACGTCCCCGTCAACTTTAAAAAAGTCTATAAAAACCTCGGACACCTTTGGTCTATCTCACACATCGTCAACATGACGTCCCTTCAGTATCATCTTCCCGTCAAATTGATTCGTGCCTTGTACGGCATCAGTCGCGAAAAAAATCCACATATACGTGCTCGAGTCTTAGAAGCCAGTCTCAGAGAAGTCTTACGATGGTTTACGGTGACAGCACGTCAATTACTGCAAGACATCATTCACATCCCACATCAAATCCCAGAAAACAGCTTCTATTCGCAAGAGAGGCACTTCGGCCAGGACGCTACCTTACATCCCCAAACCACGACCTGCAGCGACGGTGACCGCGTCTCCAGTAGCCTCAGGTTCTTCCACTTCTCCGTTGCTGGTGATGCCAGCCAAACCCAATTTGACAAGCGTCTTTCCCAATTTAATGAAAAAATGGAAACCCGTATCTCCAGGAACTTCTTCTCTAACTGTGACACCCTCCACCTCTTTTTCTGCTGCGGCAGCTGCTCATAAAGTACCTGCCCCAAAATCAAAGTCCAGGAGAGATGGGGCATGTTACAGAGTTTACTGGATTTATCCAAGCAAGAACTGACCCGATTTAGTCCACTGCGAACCCCTCAAAGTCGAGTGATGCCTGCCATGAAAATGATACGACGGACCGACAATCAGTGGCGACGCTTTCCACTATGAAAAAGACCTGGGCTAAACGATGGGGATCAGTGTTTTTGTGCTCTTAAACATACAAAGATGTGGCCTGCCAGAAGTGCACACCATCACCATGGTCGTTCTCCTGTCCGAAAATGAAAAAGGAAAAAGAAAAAGACGGTCTCGTCGTTTGACCCCACATCCGAACAAGCGCTTAGCCAAGCATCGACGTCTACCCCAGAAAAGTCCCCATTCTCCAAAGACAAAGAGGGGCAATGAAAGGGGAGGATTTTCTCTTTATGGCGATGATGTGATAGTCAAAGAGGTCTTTAGACAGACCTGTCACACACCCTATCAACCCCTCCAAAAATACTATTTCAAAAAAGTAAGATAAAAGTGTGTGTGCCAAGTATCGACGTCAGTGTATTTTTTGTGTGTGCACAGGAACAAACACAGATGTCACCCCCACCCCCAAGCCATCCCTCTTCTACCCCCAAAGGAAAGAAAAGGAAAGGACTGCCTCCTCGTTTAGCCAAACATTGGGGCATGTTGTCCGTCCTGTCCAAAGCCCCTCCACCCATGCGAAAACAAATCATTCAAACTGTCTCCAAAGATGTCATCGATACCGTGTGCGAATGTTGTCTGAATGTCTTCAAAGGAAAGATACCTTTGTCTTAACATCAGAACGAATGCTTAGCCAAGCATCGACACGTACTTCGCCAAATGGTCCAAAAGGAAATACCCATCCGTCAAAAGAGAAAGATGTTGGTACAACGCGGAGGATTTGTGCACCTATCATTAATACCCATATTAAAAGCCACATTGGTACCACTGATTACAGGACTCGTGGGAGCTGCTGCTTCACAAGGGGTGGGCAAGAACAATAGACCCCGCATTTACCTCCCAATTCTCATTTGACCAAGATGTCCCAGTTACAACACGAATTGCAATCGTTGATGGATCGCAGCGATTAGTTAGAAACGGAAAAATCGCAATGGTACGATCAAGTGCTGCAACGACTTCAACTCTTTCACCAGAAAACTGTAGACGAAACAACTCGACCGACTCTGAAAGATTTTAAGACCCTGATGAAAAGTCCATCACTACAACCTTCCCAGTGACAAAAAAATAAAGGAAAAAAGGAGTTTCAAACTCCACCAGAAAAGTACGCAAGTTAACACCACTAACATCCAGAACTGGTTGGATTAAAAAGATGATTTGCAACCCCTTCTTCGTCAGAAGAGAAAAGGAAGGTGAAGACAGGAGTTAAACAAGAACTGATTACCCCTGTTCAGACATCCTTCTCGACACCTATTGCTCGTCGGACACGCAAAGCATAACAATCCAAGAAAATACCACACGAAGAAAAGAGTAGCATCCGTGAAGAGTGGGTGACTTATTAAAAACAGTCCTGATGGATAATTTATTAGCCAGCATTTACTACGATCCATCCCATACTGTGAATTTCGGAGGAGTTCAGAAATTGTATCGTGCTGCCAAAACCCGACTGAAAAGTGTCCGTTTACCTCAAGTGCAACGATGGTTACAAGAACAAGCCACGTACACCTTACACAAACCCATTCGAGGAAAATTTGCCAGAAATCGCACCCGAGTGGAGGGCATCGATCATCAATGGCAAACCAATTTAGCCGATGTATCTCATTTGGCTACCTACAATCATGGCTACAAATATTTATTTTGTGTCATCGACGTCTTTTCCAAATTTGCCTGGGTCGTGCCAATGACTTCCAAATCGAGCACTGAGTTAGTGCGAGCCCTAAATCCGGTGTTGAAACAAAGTGGTCGTCACCCTCTTGGATGGCAAACCGACAAAGGCACCGAATTTCTGAACCAAGCTTTCCAAAAGGAATTAAAGAAACGAGACATTCGTTTTATCACCACCGAGAATCCTGATGACAAAGCCAGTATCGTGGAACGTTTTCAACGCACCTTGAATGAACACATGTGGAAATATTTTACTCATCAACACACTCTCAAGTACATCGACATCTTACTGCACCTGGTCCAAGCGTACAACCAATCTTACCATCGGAGCATCGGATGTGTCCCACAAGAAGTGACTCCGGACAACGAAGTGACCGTCTTTGAGCGCCTGTTTGGTATGTCCCAGACTGTGACTGTCCCCAAGAAAGGTGAAGTGTTGACGACGAGAGATTGGGTGCGCATTGCCAAGACCAAACGCACTTTCAACAAAGGTTACTTACCCAACTGGACCACTGGACGAGTGGGTGGTCGTCATCCTACCGTCTATAAATTGGAAGACATGAACGGGGAAGTGTTAAAAGGAACGTTTTACTTGCCCGAGTTAAAACGCGTGACCAAAAAGAAGACGAAGTGTACGATATCGAAAGCATTCTCGATCGAAGAACCCGTAAAGTGGGAGACGTCGTGTCAAAGAAGTCAAAGTACATTGGAAAGGATATCCGCCGAGTTTTCACTCTTTGATCGACGCTTCGCGAGTCATCCTCTATAAAAAGAAGTGACCATCATGCCCTTGAACACAGCCTCAACCACCACAGTGATCACTTCTTCATCGAGTTCTTCTCTGCAAGATCTACAAAAGCAACCCTTGTGGGTGTGGTGTGGAGAACGTGTGCCTAAAACGCAAATCGTCTTTTTCTGCAAAATCTTTGTGGTGTATTGTGTCATCGGTGCTGCTATTGCAAAAAATGGATTTAGCGAATAATTTAAAAGATGGTTGGTATTGGATGATGGATGCAGCATATGTGGTATATGTGGCTTGAAGATGAATGAAGGTATCCAGTTACCCTTGACTTTGTGACAAGTCAAGTGACGAGTCTAAAAGCAGCAAGAAATCTGGTCAAAGACGTCATGGAGGAAGAAGTGGAGAAGTTGAGAGGATTTATTAAGCCTGAGCATGTTAAAGTGGGAAAAATGAAGGAGGCTCTTGACGGTGTGACAAAAATAAGGAACGTTTTAGAAGAAATAGAAAATTTAACAGATTGGTCTTTCGTGAAATCGGGATTAGAAAAATTAAATAAAGCAGAACAAATGGTTAGAAAGGTGATGGAAGAGGAGGTGAAGAAGATAAACTCTATCTGAGCTAAGGAGAGGAAGGAGATAGAAAATAGAAAGAAAAAAAGAGGACTTTGAGAAATTGAATGAAAATTGGATAAAGGTGCAGGAAAAGTTTAGAGTGATGGGACATCCTGACTGGATACCAGAGAATGAAACGAAGAAGAAAAAGAAAGGAATACTAGAGAAAGCGAGGAGATGGTGGAAGAGATGGAGAAAATAGAAGAAGAAGAACCCAAAGGCCCTTTTCAGGGCCACTTCATTGCCTCGAAAAGATATGTATGCTCCCTTGCCTAAAATTTCTTTTGTCGATGTTTTGTGTGATAGATTTATGTTCATATGTTTGTGTCATATGTTTATGTCTCTGTCTATGTCTCTAACCACGTCTCTATGTCTATGTCTCTATTTGTCCGTAGAGTAGTGTGTATTCAGGTCAGTCCCTTGCCACACTGTTCCGCCCGACTGAGGTCAGCCACTTGCAACATTGTTGTCAGTGTCCAGTACCGTGACGTCACCCCTGTTCAATTCCCCTTGTCGCTAGACAGGACCAATCCCTTGTCGTTATACATCCCTATAGGCCCACCCATGTTAAAATTCCCCATGTTAAATTCCGCTTGTCGCCAGAGTGCCGGGACCCTTTTTTAACATAGAAGTCCCATTGTCACTAGGGTCCCCCCACTCACTACTTCTATTAGAGATGGAATAGTAAATTCAAAAAGAGGGAGAGAAATATAGACAGAAACAGAGACAAATAGGGGATACTAAACACTTCAATGATATCGGTGACATTTCTGAATTAAACTGGAGTCGTTAATATATTATTTCTTCAAGCGTTTTCTCATCATCCCCATGTAGGTACATTATAATTTCAAATTTGTTTTTTGCTAATAAATTATACCTAAGAGCATCAATTAATAGATGATGCGAACGCTATTGCAGGATGTTTGTTTTGTTGGTTGAACTGCATTTTTTACACTGTTCGCTGTATCATGTTGAGGAAACGAGTGTTAAGTGCCTTTCCTAAGGATACACCGAGGCCGATGACCCGGATTAGCCAGGGCGGGTATCGAACCTGTGATTCTTAGATTACGAGTCCGACGCTCCTCCAACTTGGTTATCGCGGTTCCAGAACTTGAATGAATTAAGTCTCAGTATATTAGTAGTTTCTTGTTGACTCGGCCAGTTATTTTAGTAGAGGAACTGGCACACTGACATATTCACTATTTATAAAATATACAGTCAGTTCATGATCACTTATTTTTTAGCAACTTCTTGGCTTTTAGAATTCATATATATTTTTACATATTCAATATCGGCCATCGTGAGTATGTGAGAAAAGCTTGCCAGTAGCTTCCCGTGTGTCGTAATGTTTCCCGGGCTCTTGCTCCACCAATTATACTGGCCGCCATGTATAGCCTATCATATGCTGAACCAACATATTGAATAAATTCAAAATTTTGCTCATACATATATGTAATACAATGTAATATCTATATAATAAATCGAAAGATCACGTATTATTTATTTTCATATGTCTTTTGCACAAAGTTATGTTGCATGTTGTGCTTTGTTTTCAAAATACAAAAAGCGTTCTGCAAGTGTTTTGTGTATTATTTTGTAGTTATTTCCCTTACTACAGAGGTAGATGCTAAATATTTTAGTTGTTTTACCATGCTGTCCCAAATTAATTTGAGTCAGATATACAACTAGAGTACTTAATGAAAGACATGATTCATATGTCCGTCGCTCTGTATGATAAATCTCTTCCTATCTAACTCATTCTACATCAGTTCCTAATGATGTGAGCAAACAAAATGTAAGCATAGGGCCAATGAAATATATCTTCAAGATTTGAACTCCGTGTGCGAACAGTCTAAATAACTATGACTAGTACGATACCTTAACAACAGGAATGTGGTTCATTGAACTAAATTTCCTTTACAGGGGCGAAGGAGGGGGGGGGCTGAAACGGCGTCCCATCCGACACCCTTTCCCTAACAATGAGCACGAAATTAACATAATGTTTCTTAGGGGAAGTTTTATTTACAGTTAAATGGTTAAAATTATACACGGGAACGTTTAAAATGCAGGAGCTTCCGAGGGCTTCGTCTCCTTGCACCCACAGAGGGTTCTGTCCACAGACTATCCGCCTACTTGTTTATGCCGGTCCTTCCGTCCCTCCTCCCGATATTTCTATATCCGCTACTGTTATTAAATGTTAATGAAGGCTGGATAATCTTGTCTTTATGGCTCGTCATCAACAATGATATATATCTCTCATTTCGGAATTAACTTGTAAAAATTAAAAAAAATTTACATACAAGAACAAGCAACGATATTACATAAAATCAGAAATTATGTTGTTCAGTGTGTTGGCTCTTCGGCTTTTAAAAAACACGTGTTGTACTTACAGTCACGAATTCGTGAAATAGATTCCAACTTATTGCCCAGTTAGAAAATGCTTATCTCCAGGAACAACATAGGTTGGTTATTATTTGTAACAGTTTTTCAAAGCAATTTCTTACGCTGCCTTTTATCAGGCATTTTATTAAAGATTGACGCGACACATACATTTATTTTACAGATCAACAAACGTAACTTTCAGGTTAATGCAATGGGAATCATATAATTTCTCTTAAATCCGTCTCCCATATTCGTCGTAGAGGAACTCCACATTTATTTATTGTTTCTCTTCTTTCGACCAATGCAAATACGCACCTAAACATTTAGAACGTGTACAAAAGATACTTAGAATATCTATATTTAAAGTATATAAACAAACCGATACGTTTGACACTTCTTTCTTTAGGTAAACAATATTATAAAAATTTGATTACAAAGGGGTAATGGAAACTGTAAAAATGAATATTTCCATTAAAGATTTTTTGAATTTTATGAAGTCTCACACCGTATCCGTCCTAAAATTTGAGGTTTGACACTTCATTCCTTTTGTGACTTCTTATTTACAAAATCAATCATGCTTGCATACGGTTTCAATTCATCGATATATTAGTTCGGTGTTGAGAGCGAATCAAACTTTATACAGTTCACTTTTTATTCGGGTCACATTAGCTACGGTATCAATTATGTGTTATTATCACGATGGATTATATATTATTATCACGATGGATTATCTTCGCTGACAGGGACATTAAGGCAGTGACTCGTCAATATGTAGTGCAATTAACCAATGCAATGCTATTAACCAAATTCAGTGCTATTGAACAAATACAGTGCTATTGACCAAATGCAGTGTAATTGACCAAATGCAGTGCAATTAACCAAATTCATTGCTATTAACCAAACGCAGTGCTATTAACCAACTGTAGTGCAATTAACCAAATGCAGCGCTATTAACCAAATGCAGTACAATTAACCAAACACAGTGCTATTAACCAAGCGCAGTGCTATTAACCAAATGCAGTGCGATTAACTAAATGCAGACAAAAATTGGCTGAACTGTGAAGAGTGGAAAAACGTTTGCCATCCTTCCCTACGTTGTTATCCAACGCTGTTGTTGTGTTTCAAAATTGCCTAGGGTTTTAAGCTTAGTCCGTTCGGTTGTTTGCATTTTAAGCTCGCCCAGGGCATGCAGCTAAGATCGTATCAGTTGTTCGCGTATAAAGCTTGCCCAGTTTTAAGTTTCTTTAGGTCTTCCAGCTACGCCGTTGGGATGTTTTCGTTTTAAGCTTGCTGAGGGGTTCCAGCTTAGACCATGCCAGTTGTTTGCGTTTTAAGCCTACTTCGGGCTTCCAGCTAAGACCGTTCGGTTTTTGCATTTTAAACTTGCATAGGGCTTCCAGCTAAGACTGTTCG
>JAECUM010028925.1:0-11587 GCA_016617855.1 Megalonaias nervosa | reverse complement strand
CTGTAACCTCAATAAACTAAAGATGCATTTCATCCTGACATAACATATTCACACTGTAACCTCAATAAACTAAAGGTGCATTTCATCCTGACATAATATAATCACACTGTAACATAATATAATCACACTGCAACCTCAATAAACTGAAGATGCATTTCATCCTGACATAACATATTCACACTGTAACCTCAATAAACTAAAGATGCATTTCATCCTGACATAATATAATCACACTGTAACATAATATAATCACACTGTAACCTCAATAAACTAAAGATGCATTTCATCCTGACATAACATATTCACACTGTAACCTCAATAAACTAAAGATGCATCTCATCCTGACATAACATATTCACACTGTAACCTCAATAAACTAAAGATGCATTTCATTCTGACATAACATATTCACACTGTAACATAATATAATCACACTGTAACCTCAATAAACTAAAGATGCATTTCATCCTGACATAACATATTCACACTGTAACCTCAATAAACTAAAGATGCATTTCATCCTGACATAATATAATCACACTGTAACATAATATAATCACACTGCAACCTCAATAAACTGAAGATGCATTTCATCCTGACACTGTAACCTGTTGTACGAATAAAATGACCCATATATGGTTTTATCTGTACGTTTAATTGCGTCATAATCAGCAGTACATAAATGGTAAAATTGCATGACAGATAATTGCTCCAACATACAGATATAAAAAATAATTCCTTCGACAGACGTATAGGTAGCTTTGTAGACAGATAGGTTCAACAAAATAAAATGTAATTATTTTTCGTTTTTCCATGGTGTACCTTTTTCTGTCTTCCAGAATGAAGAAGGGACAAAACTAAATTGTTGAGTACCGTTGTAATTCATGCTGTGTTCCGATAATAACAATTGCAATTTCTCTGTAACTCGGTCTCAAACGAAAATGGAAGCTGCATGTTCTTGAACGATCCATCACAAGAAAAGATGCAGAATAATAAAACCATTCGACTTAGGATCCAAAGCATTGCTCTAGATCAGTATAACTTGCTTATAACTTTCAACCACGGGATTGTTGTCTTTCGAGTATTGAAATCGAAATTACGAGCTAGTATCTCATAATTAAGAGATAATAAGTGGTATGTATGAGATACCAGGTCGTAATTGCTAGATTTAAAAAACTTGATGGTGACGTTTTCAGACCTATTATTTCCCATCTACGATTGCTCTCTCTCTCTCTCTCTCTCTCTCTCTCTCTCTCTCTCTCTCTCTCTCTCTGTTCTAACATCCGTCTCTCTCATTAATTGCTTATTCAATTAGCTACATGCCTATATGTTTATTCAATTTTCCTTCGTAATGTTACATTTCTTTTTATACACAGAATAGTTTACCTTGTTTCTCCAATATACTCGAATTTTTGCAAAGTGAATGTCATCTTTGGCTCATTTTTGCATGTTTTGGGAAAGGACATGGATGAGTTAGACATCTCTGTGTCCAATCCCATATTGTTTAATAAAATGACAATAAAATCTGTTTAAAGCAAAAACTAAGAAGAATTCTGAATTCATGGACAATCATTTTCATTATTTCTCAGTAACACTGTCTTGGTATATTCAAGATATAAATGACTACTTAACCAGTCACTGAGTACTAACTTTTCAGACACCACTCCCCTTTTCGGTATGGATCTATGATATTCATCATCCCACACGAGGAGAGAAAACCTGCATGAAATAAAAAAAAATATAAGCATAGAATAGTAGGCATAATCGTTATCCTCCTACTGATTTTTTGTCTAACTTTTAAGAAAATACTTCATATTCAGGCACATACATTTACAAAAGAGGGGCTCCGGGTGGCCAGGTGGTATAAAGTGCTCGCCTTTACAGATGGCTGACTTCTTATCTCTGTCCGCGTGGGTTCGAGTCTCTGCTCGGTCAATGTGGGTATGTGAGAAAGCTGGCCAGTAGCTACCTGTGGGTCAATGGTTCTTTCAAGAGTTTTCCATGTTCATCCTCCACCAAATATACTGGCCGCCAAGTATAGGCTATCATGTGCTTACAAACGGCTTTAAATCCAATATATAGCCGATATAGAACAAACTGAGAAGACAAAATGAGATATGCAACTTGCATATTGGTATCCGTCTCCATCTTTACAACTTGCAACTTGGCGTATTACTCATAAACAATGTATGTACTTTCTTTCTATAAATAAACAAATGCACAGACACTACGGTACGTGTTTGACCCCCTGGTATTTAGTTCAGGTAATAACCAGGAAATTGTTGAGTTCCACAAACTATAACTAAATATGCAGGTACCGTATATATATATATATGATATAAAGTGATGGTAAATAAACTGGAAAGCGTGTGAATTTGTGATTTATAAACACAAGCTTTTGAATTATATATGTAATTAGAGATACAGTTTTACTCATAGGTCAAAAAAATTGCAGAAATATTGATATTGTGTTATTGGTTCATTTACAGAAATATATGCCATAGTTAGGATTATTGCATACTGTGACACATCTCAAATAACAAACACCACATTAATTGAAAATTAACCAAATGTGTTTTCGTTTTAAGTGCACTGAATCCCAATCGCAAAGGCTCATGTCCTTCTGTTGTGAGGACAAAATGGCCCGAAAAGCGACATATCAAAACTGTATTTCAATCACCTCGATACAAGCAGGTTTCGCCAATATACGCATTTGAAACAAAGTAAAATAGCTAAATACATAATTTTAGTATTTCCAGTTTTTGTTTATTTTTTTTTTTGTGAACAAAGGGTACGCAAAGGCTTCGACGTAAGAGGCTGCAATGGAAGTGATAAACGCGACATGTCTCTGCCTGGAGACGACCAACTGAGTTTTCTTAGTTCCGGCAGCATGTTAGATATGAAGAAATTATACGGTATCACATTTAGAATGCGTGCATGACACCAGTAAATAGTTTCTTATCTAAAATTGATGCAGCCGGATGGTATGGTACATAATTTAATGTGACTGTAGAATTGACAGTGTGGAGTTTTAAGATTTATTTGATCTTTGCAAGTGTTGCAGGTAACGATCCACTTTTATTGGAAACATTGAAAATATTTTAATTGCTGATACAATGCATATTAGCGTCCGAAAATCAATGATAAACTGTCAATACTCGTGTAAAAGATTGCATTGGTCTTGAGCAATTAAAGTATTGATTTAGCCAAGCGCTGAACGACATATATCATGCTTAAGGAGCGAATAACGAGGAAGTCATTTCTAAAGGCTACATTGACATTTTGCAGGAATATATAGACTGTTATTTCACCTGCTGGAACTATGCAAAACAAACCTAGAACAATGTATAAATTTGTTCAGGGAACAAAGAGCATACGTGTTTAGTAATTTCGTACAGGAATAATTCTTTGCATTAGGTGTTTTTGTCGTGTGTTGTATTGCATGGTGCGAAGTACTAATATTCGGTTCGAAAGGTTTGCTAATAAGTTATACAGATCTGAAACAAGAGAAAACCATGCAACTGTAAAATTAGAGTTTCGTGATGTCTTGTCCTTCAGCTATATTAAGAGCATATTTATGAGCTCCATATTTTGTTATGCTGCATGCCGTGTCATTCTCATTTTAATGTTGTCCTTTCATGACTATGTGCAATTTAAAGTTTTAGTACATAAAGGAATTATATGCAAAGCATTTCTACGTTATTTACCAAGAAAAGTATTAGCTCCACAATACCTATAACCACTCCAGTTTTCGAGTATTAGGCAGACCTAATATTCATTGTTACAGTTTAGTGTTGCTTGTATTTGAGCTGTCTCCTTGCGAGACGGTGGCAGACACTTGGATATCCCTTGTCATATTATTCGTTGAGTCTCTACAAACACCAAGGATATTGTTGAAAGCTGTTCTGAAGTTCTTATTGGTGGTGTAATACACGATCCAGTTTATCGATGGATGCAAATGTGCAAACGTGGCAACGTAAGAATGCGTCTCGTGAGAAAAGGAGTCATTGTTGTCCGTGGCAACAGCCAGGGCGTATGGTATCCAACACGTTGTAAATACGGCGTAGATAATAAAGAGCGTCTTTGCCAGGTGAGTTGTGTCGTTCCTCCGATTGGAACAAATGATATTTTTTTGATGACTGGAAACAAATCTGTAGATGAGGAAATAACAAACACCGATGAGAATCATGGGTACCCAGACGAAGAGTATCGATAAAATTATTGTAAAGTTGTGCGTTGCCATACGGTCCCAGGTGCAAAAAACAGCCTTCCTGTCAAATTGGTGACCTCCTAAACCTGCAACATTTAGTACTATCACAAACACTCCTAATATGTAAAAACTTATACACAGACAGACACAGCTTCGTTTCGTAAACAATTTCGAGTACCAGTTTTGGTGACAAATGTAAATGTACCGATTGAAGCTCACAGTACCGATCGACATCAAGGATCCAATGCAAAATATGGTACAAAGGCTTGCGATCGTTTGGCAAAGTCCTGGTAAGGAGTTAAAGAATGTCTCCCCTTCTAATTTGGCTGCAAAGCAATGAATAGAATTGCATGAAAATAATAAAATTATACATATGTGATTAATTGCTACATTTATTTCAGAAATCCTCTACTACTTTTATTTCAGTATGCCCCCTACCTTTCACACACGTAATAATAAATATTATTTCTCTGAGCAAGGTTTTATAAGATTCTATTATATGACACATTGGTTTCTATTACGTTGTCTCTTTCTATGTCAATGTTGCTTCATATGATATAATCTATCTGTCACAGAAACGACCGGTGATCAAATGAACAAGAATGAGCAAGCGTCCTGAGTCTACACACATTTGTGATGAGCAAGCATTCCAAGTCTACATACATTTGAGATATTCATTATAATGGAGGACAAGGGACCAAGTGATTTTAAAAAAAAAAAAAAAATTGAATTTATGAATTAGGTAACAGCGCAACTAGATGTTTAAGATACTCACCCACAATGTTCATGGGATCGGCTATGGCTGTCACAAACATATCAGAAATGGCTAGGTTGACGATGAAAACTGACTCAATATTCTTTAGTTTTTTATGCGTAGCCACCGCCATGAGGATTAAAATGTTGCCAAAAGTCCCAGCCATGGATGCTATAGAAATGATGATGATGGTTGGTATAGCTATGTATGGTTTCTCTTTGAGAAATTCGAGTCTACCATATACACCATCATCGACCGCTCCAGAGCTATTACCAGACAGTAAGTTGGTTTCAATCACTACTGAACTCATTCTCGAGGCTTTTTCTGTTTAAGAACTGTTCCAAGAAATCTTTCTTAAAATTCAAATTAATATATAACATTATGAGTAAAATGTTCAGCAATTTCTCAAAACATATCCACAACCAATGTGTCATTATTGGGAATGAAAACACTTTCCGTAAAATGTGTTGATATAGTCGTGTATAATCCAGTTATCTAAGACGAATACATGTTTCCCATGACTATCTAATCAGAAAGATCTTCTTTTCGAGACTACACTAGTATCCTTATCCTCCTGGTCACTAAAGTCCATCCCTATCCGCGAATATTTATATGCATTCTATAAGTGGTTGACCACTTTAATTCATACCAATGGTTCGTATTTGTGTCAGTATGTGAGAACTTTCAAGTATTTGAGGAAGACAGGAAGACTCATCCGCTAGTGCCCATTTCTTATACCTCTGTTGTCTGTTTTTCTATTTATATTTTTTTTTATAGATTTAAGAGAGAGTACACTTGAACTAAAATCCAGCGAGAACTATATTCGCTTTTTTATACAATCAATACACGCTATATGAATCATTGTGGGTGGCGGCTTCCATGAATGTTGTTCGGAGAGTTTTCTTTTCAATTTTCGGACGGTGAGTATTCACACGAAAACTTAAATCAATATTTCAGATAGATCGGGACAAATGAAGTGTGCTAAATGTGTCATTGGCATCGTAGAATCCTGTAAACATTATGAAAATGACGTCAATGGTTAACTTTCTTGCTTGTTTCCTTGTTCTTTACTTTAACATAGCTTTAACAATTTTAGTCATATTGCTACAATGACTGCAGTGTGGCAGTTTATAGTGATGACTAGCACTGGGTCATCATGCCGCAGACATGTAGCATAATATGCCACCCCGTTGCATTATCCTGACACCAGGCCGACCAGTCCTAACACTATCCTCTTAATTCTCAGCGGTAAGCGAGGCAGCTGCTAGTACAATTTTTATAAGTCTTTGGTATGACTCGGCCGGGGTTCAAACCCGCGACTTGCTACATCCGAGGCGGACTCTCCAACCACTTAGGCCACCGGAGCGGTACTAACTTCCTTGCATTAGCATTAAAATCAGACGAATTCAACTAGCATAAGTGTCGTGGTCTGATTTATTTACTAAGATAAACAATTTATTAATAATTAGAGGGACGTACGTGCGAAAAGGAAATACCAAATTAAAATAATGAGGTCGTCTTAATAGCGATATGGTGCGCTTAAATGTGGACACAAAATGAAGGGCATTATTGGTATTTTATATTAGTCTCGTTCCACCGGACCTCTCGCGTGACTCTGTATGATCTTCGCCATACGCATGTCTGGTTAAGGCCTATGCCAACGAATACAGGACCCAAAACGAGGCTCACCAAAGTTCCTGATAAAATTGCTTATTGGTTGGCAGGTTAGTCAGCATTTCAAATTAAACTCTAGATAAAATAAATGTACAATATTAATATTTTGTTTATGTCCATGACTAATGAAACTGTTTAGCTGAAATAGTAGAAAATTTAGGTTTGCAATACTGTCTCGGGTCATTTAGAGAAAAATCTTTAAATGCAATCACGTAATTTAAATGCTCCCAATCCAGTGTTGATTTTGTATTCAAACCGATTTTGTCTTTGTTACTTGTGTGTTAAAGTTCTTTTTAAAAACATAATGCTGATCCAGATTTCTAATAGAAACAACGGTGTGTTGATACACGAATTCATATATCGTATCATTTCATAAAATATTTCCCCACAATAAGAACCGTAAATACATCTTTGAATGAAATAAAATGAATATGACTGCATACAGGGAAGTCCAGCTGTTACTGGTTTTCAACAGGTGCAAAGTCATTGGTCCGAAATTAGACTCGAACCTTATTAGAAAAGGTGATTTGGTTCTCAATTATCCGCATTCATTTATACTTCGTAAAGGGATATACCCATCAATTCTTCTATAAGGATATAAAATATACCTTTGGAACTGCTTCTTACCTGAGATTAATTGCTAACGCCAGCCCCAAAGGCTTTAAGTAAAACTGGTTCTTCGTGATTTTCTACTTCGAGCTGCTAAATGATCACAACTAATCAGGAATTTCAAACCGACGAAAATTTGAGCTAAAGTATAACACCTATGGCAGGGTGATCCGCAGCACCAATGATGTACCTAACAACAGGGCAAGCTAAACGATCAGTGGTATCTCGTTGAAGTTCTACGTTGTGAACAACTCTGAGCTTTCACGCATACTTAGAAAGTATTACATGGAAAAGATGGTGATATTGCAAACCAGAGTGGTGCGATACCGCAGGTTAGTACTAAACAAGAATAACACCACGTGGAACTTAAAAATAAACTCGAGAACAATAATTATGAAGGATAATCTTCGAGGATCCTATACTAACAGTTGAATTCAAGCGCGATATTAAGCGTTTTCGCCACCCTATTAACAACAAAGTATCGGTGAAAATAAAGACAGTCCTAATCCAGGTCTATGCACAGGGACAGGCACGATATCAGCAGTCGTTAAATAATGGCAAGGGAATCGATCAAGAACGTAGAGCTGCTAGTGGCAGAAATTGGTGAATTTTACTAAGACAAGTTTACACTTATCATCTACATCAGGTCAACGGAAGACCACACGCGCCAAGAGGTCAGGAAGGCGCATCGAAAGACGTAGCGAAATTCCACGTCCGCAGTATGATGTTCCTGCCGACCTTATGTTTCTGCCCCGAAAGAGCACCAAGCGCAAGCCCCGAGAAGCGCCGTACAATAATGCGCTGACCGTAGTTGATATCGCTAGTCGGTACAAGGAGGTCCAGCTCTTGGTCATGGCACGTATCTACAAGTAGGGGCCGCTATAGTGGCCTACACTTCTTGCATGCTGACCCCGGCAGGACGTATATTGGTGCTGTGTCTCTCTAGGGTATTCATGAGGCTGGTGTCCACCGTGCACAGGGAATTTGGAGTGGTTCACGCGCACTATTGCCGAGCGGATATTTGGGCACCAGTATATCAAGGAGATCCTTTTTGCAGTCTAGACGGCGAGCACGTCTACAAAACGCAGCAAAGAGTCAGTTCGGCGGCTGCCTGTTGTCGTAGCGGCCCTGATCGTCGGTATAACGCGACGTTCAGGCAAGATATATATTGATGCCATCCCTGAAGTAGCCGAGACGGCGGCCCCAACTGTGCTCGCTTCATATGGTGGTCATCGAGTGCCCAAACTCTTTTTTTCTCTTTGAGGTACTTCAGGTAGAGGTGGTGTTCGAAGTCGGCCTTTACTACTGTTAACGAAATGATTTTGGCTCTGCGAATGTCAACGCTGTCAGTCTTGTGATTGCTGAATATTTTGGGACGGAGGCCAACAAACGTAGCAGTTATCTGGCCGGCGCATTCATCTTTAAACATGTTTTCAATCTTGTTATTGACCGTGCTATTGACCGGGTGCTTTCGTCGGTATTCGTTTATATCGTAGAGGTTGGGATCTTCAGCCATGTCGCAATAGATATCGGCAGTCTCAATATGCGGCAGTAGGTTGTCGGTATCCCTGTATAGCAGTTCCGCGCATTGATATGGTATTAGTAAATGTCCTACATGTGGAGCTTGCTTATTTCGAGAATCGCCTATACTGTTTAGACTGGGTGGTTTAAAGTTCAGGTTGTCATTTTTGATGTGACCTGCAACGAGATTGTCGCTACTTGGTTTCAGCGTCTGAATTGCTGGGAAGGTAATAATGAGCTGTATCTTGTCTTTCTCTCCTCAGGCCACACAATATTCAGCCTCATTTGCTTCTGCGTGTTCTCCGTAGTTTTCCGAATAAGGAGTTGTTCTCTTCACTTTAATAAAAAAAAAAAAATCTTTTTTAAACTCCGATGTCACCATGGTCCTGGGATCAGTGTTGAGCTGTATATGTGAGGTTGAAGGCTTTGGTAATGAACCAAGTATATCTTCTTCTTTCACAAACATGAAACGAGCTTTTGCGTCTTCAGTGAATTGACCCCCAGTTCGATCACCAAACTACGTTCGTACTCACTCAGTCAATCCTCTTGAACAAGCATCCCCTCAGATGGCAGTGGATAGGCTCTGCACGCGTCACGAAACTACTTCAGACACTCGAGGTCTACTTTACGAAAATATCACTTTGGTGAATAAACCGTGATTTACGCAAGATTTGACGTATTGACCAACTTAAAGCCACCAGCGCTCAAACTCTTCGCATGACCTACCCATACAGATTATTGCAATAAGAGTAGTCGCATATATAGAATGCCCACATCGGATTGGTCGCTTTCGCAATTCGGCTACTCACCATCAGAATGACACTACGGAGTTCCTTCTAAATAAACAAGGGGGTGTCGATATACTTCAGCACCTCAATCTCAAGAGTAGTATTCTTCACAAGGGTGTCCCATCTTATACCTGGCGAACAATAATGGTGAGCTGGATCAAGGTAGTTGTGTTGGAGTTATGTATAGCGGAATGATTCAGATATGTCTGTTACCAGAAGCACATCGATCTGTATGTAGAGGTCGTGATTTTCGCCGTGGTTTTGCACCCAACAATCTATCGCACGATCTGGGCATGCTTATAATCATCTTCGATTATACATTCGCACCTGAGTTGACTGTAGAAGGCCTCGTTTTGTGGAAGATGTGTTTCTTCGAATCGCTCCCAGCTAAACATCTATTCATATGAATAAATGATCCTTTTGCTGAGAGAGTCAATTCCAGCGCCAGGCACTGAATGATGCTTGTTCACTAGGTACGACTCCTCCCCTGACTTAGCTGGGTTGTCTTTTCTAGGATTTTTTAAAATAAATTACACCCTATCAATAAACTGCTACCTAAGTAAGAACACAATGTTGTTTATCTTTCTATTCCGATGGCAACCATGATCAGGTGGCTATCGTAGCCGCGCAGATTATTGTTATTTAGATTCCTGGGTAGATCTTCAGCTTGAGATATTTTATTTGATGGGTGGCTCCGATGTCATCTGCAGTCAAGGCCATCCCTGCTGGATTTTGGGGAACCCCTCTGATCTCTTCTAACTCATGCTCAGGACTCAGGATAAAAGTGGCAATAGCCTCATTATCACAGTATAATAATGGATCCTTGGAAAGTCGATCACAGCGGACGACTAATAGCAGATACTCAATGTAACCTGGTCAGCAATTTTTGCGTGCTGCTTTTGTGTGGACTGTTGGCAGTGTTCTTTATCCAGAGGTCCTTTTCCGCCTTATTGGCGCATCCTGTGTCCGCAGGCAGCGCTAGATCGGTAGCGTGTGGTCTGACGTCCTCGCTAATACGTAGCGAGTAGAGACCATTTTTTCCAACCAGAGTCATTTGTTGCTGCGCTCAAACTTGGGAATATAACTTACCTTGACAGAAATATCAACAAGAAAAAAAGAAAAAACAAACCCTTCATTTACATTTACACCAGCTTCTTATCTATGCATCAGATACTGCTGTAATATGATTTTCAATGTGATAGCCACTAGCATATCAACCTGTGAACAAATATTTTGTCAATAATTTATAATTATAAATACATTCTTTATATAGACAAGATTATATTGTACAGAACCGTATAACTGCTTAAGCCGTTTCATGAACCGAATCAAACCAGATCTCTGACGAAAACAGTCCAACGCGATGTAGTAAACCGCCTTAGTGCATAACGCACATTACATTAGATTACCCTTTGACTGTGGCCCACAAGGTTGTAAAACACAGTCATATTAAAATAATAATGCCCATGATATGTCTTAAATTTTTGAAACATACTACAAGTGGCGAACGTTTACAAAATATTATGAAACATCAGGCAGGAAATCGAAAAAACCGATATTTCTGTTTTGATATATGAATTCATTCATGTTATGTTATTCATTGCCTTTCCTGCTGAAAGAAAAACATTTCAATAATCGTAGTTCCTCTTCTTTCTCTAAGAAATCGCACTTAAAAGATGTTCGTTGATGCACAAAAGAGGACGGCTTACTTTCACCAGTCATCAATTTTAACCGTAGAAATAAAGTTAAAACCAGAGTTAGTCTAGTTTCGTGTCACTTAGGTGACAAATATTTTTCAAATTTATTTCGCGAATTATAGTCAGACGGTATGTATAATTTCAGCATAATATCAACACGGGCATGCTATCATATCTGTAAGCCAAAAGTTATCATGCTGACAAAGTAGGACAGTTGAGATGGTAACAGTTTAAAATATTGAAAACACAGACCTACTTTAACCCCATTTTTTCAAGATCAGTCCATGTAGCCAAGGAAAATAATGTCTGATTAAAAGTCATGAGTCAAACCGTA